>JAUCMU010000027.1:12597489-12613762 GCA_032275025.1 Enteromius treurensis | reverse complement strand
TAATATGCATTGATAAGATCTTCATTTGGACAAGTTTAAAGGTGATTTTCTCAGCATTTAGATTTTTCTGTACCCTCCGATTCCAGATTTCATATAGTTGTATCTCGGTCAAACATTGCCCTATCCATCCAAATCATACATCAAAGGGAAGCTTATCTATTCATATATATATATATATAAACACACACACACACACATAACCCCCTGGCACAATAACCAATGTACCATGAATAATTATTTGTCTCAATGATGGCCAATTTTTATTATTGTTTTTTAAATGTCTATGAAATGAAATGGCTAGTGTGCAATTCCAAACCTGAAAAAAATTACTGTTGGAATAGACTAATGTTACTATAATTTTCAAATCATAGTAATTTTCATAATGGTTTTCCTCTTTAATCTATCCAAGGGATTTAGTGTCAATACCGTATATGGCTGACAGCTTCCTCTAATTCCTGCACATGATTTGGATAAGGGTTTTTTTTTGTGGTTGTTTTGGAAAATGGACTAAAAGGGGACATAAGATTATATAGTTTATAGTATAAACCATCCACAACATTAAAAAACATGACCAGTGAGGTTAAAAAAAATTTAAATTCTGTTAAAGATTATTCTTGGTTACATAAATAAATACACAGTTCTTACTTCGCACAATAAAGAACATGTAAAATAAGTAATAAAAAAATTGATTAAAATTAAAATAAGAAAAATTAATTTAAAATCAGTGAGGAGACACATTGGCAATCTTCTTCCTCAAAAAATGAAAGCAGCGGGTCACTAAAAAACGTTTTTTAGATCCGCTTGCCTCACAAAAAGCAGTTAGAAAGCATGTATAAATTCCTAAGCCTCATAATCCAAAAACGTCTAAGTATAGATGCATAAAGAGGATTATGGGCAATTCTGAGTAGAAAAATAATACACACGAATAAACACTGCTAAACCGGAGATCTTCCACCAGCATCATCGACAGTCTAAATGTGCCAAATCAATATCGCACTCTAAAACAGGTCAAATGTCAAATGCAGTATTGTTTTTTCCAAATGATTTTTCCAACGACTTTAAAAGTGGCACAAGACTGACAACAACAGAAAATGTTCAGCACTGACATTCCCCTCCAAAAGTCATTATCACAATGTTGCTGGGCGTTACTTTGTTACTAAGTTGCTAAGTAGTTGTCAGGTAGATGCTAACAAAAGAGCCCCAAGTTATCATATTGTTGAGGTCCCTTTTTTCACTTTTTTTTCCCAGTGTTTCAATCGTCCATGGCATAACTTATCCTTCATAACCTTGAACACACAACCTTAACGAGACGACAACAATGAAGTGCATAAACACACCTGTGTTTTTGGCACTCATGTGGTTGTAGCAGTTGAACAGATTGCCATGACATCATCAGGGCCAATAAGCAACAAGCAGCATACATCTTAACAGAAGGGATTCAGAGCAGCGCTGGGCGGCAAATTGTGTCTCCTCGAAGCGAGAATATTATCTCATCATTAAGCTCATTTTCAAAAGCCTTGTTTCATCCCCTCCCGCTCCAACAGCACGACTCCACCACTTGAGACCAAAGTAAACTCACTTTTTCTACTATTTCCTGAGGGAAGAGTTGAATTTGTATTGTGTGTTTCTGACAGCGTTTTAACTGTCTGGACCTTGAACGTCTCGCTGTAACAATCACAGAGTAATGTCAGGCACAGAAACAAATTAAAAGTAACAATTCCCTTTAAAATGATCTCTGCCAAGCCTTGCACGGCACATTTGTTTTAACGCTGTAAAGACTCTGGCTAATTGGTTAAGGTGGGGTGAAAATGCATGGTTACAGTGGCTGCCTTTAATGATTCATTATGTTAAATGAGCTTATTGGATACTGAAATATGGCCATGATAACAATATCTCAGACTAAGATCTGCCAAGCACTGGCTGCAATTATGAAAATTAGCCAACAGCTTTTTTTAGCGTTTCCTAAGCAAACAAACAAGCCAAGCTGAACCACTGCCCAAAAACAAGACAGATAGACAGCAGCATTTCCTTGGAGTGCCTTGACTTTGACGCCCCGGAATCATATAATTTATTCATACTGTAAGTATTTGCCCGCACACATCTGCTCCCATGAGGCACCAACTGTAGTTCAAAATCCCACTGACTGCTAAATATCTGTTCCACAGAGGCAAAGGGCAAAGAACACGGGGAGGCCGGCTTCCCGATGTGAGAGAGTGAAGGAAAGGCAGTGGGTGGAAGTGAGCAGATTGAAAAAATGGAAGTGGAAATGGTAGGGAGTAGCTGAACAACGTCCTTTCACAACAGTCCCTCCGAATTAAGTCCCATTCGTAAGCTAGGTGCAGATCAGGTACAAAGTGGACTGACCTGGTCTGAAACAGATGTCATGTAATCCATTAACCGACCTTTTCAAAAGAAAATATGTTTTATACATAGAGTGATTGGTAGTAGCTTTCGATATGTGACAACAAAACTGAAAATAAAAATGTCACTGGAGGTAAAATTCAGGTCATGTGAAATTAAAATGCCGCTGTATAACAGGAACAATGCAGAAACGACCTTTACTAACCCATGTGGATTCAAATGTAACACTACAAGCGCTTAGAGCTTTGTTAGATCATTTCTACTGAATAGACTAGCTGTATAGTGGAAGAGGTGTGATGTACAGTGTTCTCACTACAGTGCTGGTATTTACATAAGGGTATTTTTGGTCCTCAAAGTAGTTCACTACAGCTCGCCAATGTCTGCCTCAGGGTTACAGCCAGATATACTGGAAGTCTAAATGGAAACGCTGTGAACCTGACTAATTTCCACTTGAAATGACATGTTTATTTCCGTTGATGTTAATTGTTATGTAAAATCATTGTGGGTCAATAATGTGTCGGCCTCCACAAAGAGTACTGCGTTTGCAAATATGCAAAATTCACTCAATTGAATATGTATTTTAAGCATGGATGACAAAGAACTAAATGTCAGATGCATATAAATCTCTTTTCAAAAGAACTGAATAACCAAGATCTGAACTACTTTCATGTCATTCCAAACCTGTATTACTTTTTCTTCTGAAGTATGTCAGAACGTAATTTGGAAATATGTCAAAAGTGTAAAAGTCGATGAGGTCTAAAACAACAGAATTGATCATTTTGAATGAGCTATACCGTTAACATTGTTTTTTGTATTTCTACAAAGTAAGCAAAACCTAATAATCTGCATGCTGACAGACAGGGAAAGATTAAATCTGACAAGAACATGCATTGTAGGTCACCTTGTAGGAAATGCTGGCACTAGATAATATACCCATAGATAATTTCACCAAAGCCATTTAAGATTGCTGTAAACATGAGCCCTGGATGACTGCAACAGCAGAGTGGAGAATTTTTAAAGCAAAGTCATCCTAATGTGAATCCAAGTAAATGAAAAGCATTGTAGTGAACAGATTACTATGTGCAACACGGCGTCTAGAGAACAGAATATAATCACAAGCATAATCTGTATTCCTGAGGGATGGCAAGTGTTTAAGAGCCCTGGTCTGTTGCTGATGCGGTCTAAAGATGCATGTACATGTCTGTGAGTTTCTTTCAACTGACTGGAAATGACAGTCTTCAGAGAAGGGAAAACACTGATTGGTTGGGTGGCCTCAGGCTGAGTCTGTGGGGGTTTTGTACATGCTGTAAGTGGGTACACACGTAGAGTCACGGTCTGTCACTGCGCATTATGTCTGTGATGACACTCTGCCCCCTCAGTACTGGCTGGAAAAGGAGAATGTTTTAACATACAGTGTTTTTACAAGACCACAAGGTATTTGAACTTTGTTTACCAGTGAGGTGTTAATAGAGATATTTAATCTAAAAATTAAAATTATTTACTTACATCATTCTTTTTTGACATATTTTGAAGAATGTTCGTAACCAAGCATTCCGGTGACCAATGACTTCTACTACACAGATACTGCATCCCAAATGATGCACTATACACTATGTTCTTATGCACTATGTATTCAACCATGTAGTATAAATTTTATAAGGTTATTTTGTCATTAAAATAACCTTTGTGACGAAATTAAGCTATGACAGTTTTCAACATTTCACAATTAATTTTTTATCTGGGAACATTCATCCATCATTTTTTACTTTTCAGCATGAACACACTAGTCACACTATTTGGGATGCACCAGAGACATTTCTCAAAATATCTTTAAGGAAAGGAAAGACTTTTGTTCCACAGACAAAATGAGAGTGAGTAACTGATGACAGAATTAAAATATTGGCGTGAACAACCCTTCAAAATTGTATTTTTAGATATACATCAAAGCTTGAATGCCATAATCAGAAAACATGAAACAATAATATTTTTCCAAATTTAGGGGTTTTGTTTCAGGTTGTCATTAAGGTAGTTTTAAAAGCAAACAAAAATTGCTGAACACCAAAGACTATAGAATACTCAAGAAATGTAACTCGTATAGTTTTAAATGGGGGGGAAAAAAATGCAAGGCTCAGTATGGTCACTCTAATAAACAAAGCCCCGCCTTCTGAGTGAAAGAGCCAATCGCTAATCTGTAAGATTAGCAAATCACTACAGTTTCCGTTAGAAATCCCGGTTGCTATGGAAACAGTCAGCATTCTGAGATTCTGAGAACTATTTGAGCAAAATAAACAACACTTATGATCCATTTGTCAGATTTCATTGGTGATTTCAAAAATGAAATGTAATCATAAGAGGCATTTCAAAGATGGCCACAGAGTGACATGACTTGCCTTAAAAGGGACTTTGTGAACACTCAAACACTTGCTATGCTTATGCTGCCAGAGAACATGGCTATGGGTCCTGCTTGGAGGCTTACTATGGTTATGTGTTTATAGACAACTTTGTTATGAAAGAGATTGACAGACACATTATATAAACAGTGACTCACAACCAAATTCTAAGAGTGATTTCAGTTGATGCGTGCTGTTTGAATGGAAGCAAAGTCAACAACTAGCTGTACGCTCTGTCATTGACGCATATATACCACACATTGTGATTTACTCCCTGCTGCCAATCACAAGAGTTCGAGCTGTCATCCTCTTTAAGATGAAAAATGTGAAAAAAGAGGTGCTTGGTCCGATCCAAAGAGCTTACCGAACCCAAACGTTTAGACAGCACTGTATATAATGGATCACAGTTATTCCACTACATGCCGGTTGCTGCTTGTATTGCGTTTTGTGAGCTATATTGGCTTACACAAACCACACAGGGGCTTGTGGGAAAAAATGACACTCCTATTCACGTGCCCTTTGTGTTGGGATACGTAAATGGAAAAACTCTCAATTATTACTGAGGAGGGATCTCTTTTCAGTGGAGCACAACTTACGGCTTAAACAGGAGACGAACATGCATTTCTCACACAGACATACACACTGTTACTAGACACCAAGACAGGCTTCATATAGAGTAATTCAACAGAACTAGTCATATTAGACCACTGTACATCATGCTCTACTGGGGTTTATGCACAAAGGCTTTGTACTGAGTTTGACAGAATCTCACCGCTCCAATGATTCCACAGATCTGGAATCATGAAATATGGATGCGCTTTGCATCATCCCTGGTCTCTCAGCTCAGAGTTTAGTGTGTCACATGAGGGCGAGACCTGGACAGTGAAACTATCAACTATGGCAGGATGGGACAAAGGTCAAATTAAAGACAGCATATCCTGTTTCATTTAAAAGTGGCAGGAAACTACATTAGCTGTATTCATTGAGAATTGACACCACAGTGCATTCTAGTCCGGACATCTCTTTCTCTCTCTCTCTCTCTTTCGCAGACAGCTGAACTGGCTGTTTCTGTGGACAGGGTCAGGCCTCCCGCTGCAGATAGTCAAGACTGTGCCGAAATCGCTGACAGCACAGTACAAGCAGCTGAGAGCCAGAAAACAACAGGAAACCAGGGCAATAGCTTAGACTTATTTTGTGGAATTAAAATGGAAATATACATCTTATCTGCAGTGGCTCATTAGATTATAGTAGGCATCGATCCAACTGCACTCTGATTGTACATATGATGCATCTCTACATCTAGCTGAATCACACTATGTTGTGAATCCTAAAAAGGTTAAAAAAAAAAAAGCTCATACACCCTACCTAAGCATGGAAGGCCAATGGTTTTGAATAGATATACTATTACTATAAATACTTTTTTTTTTAAATCACAGTACTATTATGTATTTATTTCTTTATTAATTGTTTGACATGTACTATGATACTATGGTATTCATATGCCTTATAGTGAGACAGAAAGGGCTGATTATCAAATGCAATTATAATCATCCCTTTCTGTTTTATATTAAAGTTCTGTAGTATATCTACTCAAAACCATTGGCCTTCCATGCTCAGGGAAGGTGTATGAGCATTTTTGATGCATTGTATGTACAATCAGAGTGCACTTGGATCGATGCCTACTATAATCTAATGAGCCACAGCATTTCAATTTTACATTTACGAAGCGATTAATCATTTGACAGCACTAAAAATTAAATAAATATATAGTATTTAATTAGCAATTTTAGAAAATGCATGCATTTTTTTTTTTTGTTTATACAGTTAATTCTATAGTTAATGGATTCTTTCACCCATTTTATTTCTGCCTTTTGCAAAAAAATTTAAATAAATAAATATTGAATCAAACTGGAATAGTTCCTGCATGATTTGATGCCTGTATTATGAGCAAGCACCATTAACAAAGGACCTACTTTAAATAAAGTTTGCAAATATCAAACTTACACCCAGACAGATTTTTTACAAACCAATTTAGTTTCCCTGGTGTTGTGCGACGTTCCTCCTTTCATTATCGACATGCATCTGTACTGATAAACCTCCAACTTTATCTTGGTTTCTCTGACAACCATCTCTCCTGCTTTCCTCAGCAACACGAACACGGTCAAAATCTGTGTCACTGATTTTCAACACAAAGTCTTCTTTCACTTGCGTCTCATCTTACAGCCTGATTCTCTGACAAGCAATTGTGTCCCAACTCTCTTCTCCCACAGGGACCTTTACAGAGCACACATCTGAAAACAGATATGCTCGAAGGCAAAACTCCCTCTGAAGGAAAGCAAAACATTAATAAAAGCACCTTCAGTGATATTTGTTTAGCATAATTAAAGAAAAAAAATAAACAACACTGATCGAAAAGACAAGCCTATAAGTTCTCCATGAAGACTTCTTTGTTTATGAGCCACTGCAACTATTTGGAGAGCCAATGGAAAAAGACAAAACAACTAGAGGATGTTCATTAGCAATGCACTTACAGTGTAAATGAAACACACACTAATCCACATCTGCTGTGCTTGCTACATGTTCCACCAACATAAAAAGGAACACAGAGCTGCAATGCTTTGATTAAAGTCTTTTACTAAAGCAGAGCATCCTCCTCAAGGATTCTTGGCCTCGCTCACTGCATTAGGCAATGAGGATAATACCATTTGTTGGCGGTCTGGAGATGGCTCTTTCAACACATAAATAACGTCACAATTCCCCGATGCTCAGCGCATGTCCTTTAATTAAATGCAGGGAAGCAGTATCCTAGACAAAAAGTACTTTTATGTTTAAAAGACTGATCGTTACTTACTTATACTAGACTCTATTGAAGAAGATGTGAACAAACCCCAATCAAAAGACCCTTCAACAAAAGGACTCGATTTCTAGAACACCACTGAATAGTAAAATCAGTAATGAAATGCTTCCATCTTACTTTTATTTTTTAATACTGAATAAGGTTTGGTAACCGGATACATTTTTACAGTGCAAATGTGAGTGCAGACTCAAAATACACTTTTTAAACGGCTGGACATACGGTGATCAGATCTTTAGCTGACCTCTTAATGAATTAAGAGTTTCTTAAGCTTGTGTTCTCATATTGACACTACATTATCTATGTCTGAGCACAAAACAAGGACAATGATAGGTATGTCACATTGATCTGAGTGACAAATAAAGAACACAAGGAAAGAGTTTGCTATCAACTACTGAATTCCCGACCCCATACTGAACCGTAACCCTTGACTAATCGACACTTTGATCTTCTCAGAAAAGTTTTCTTGGAAACTGTGACTCAACATGTGACCGGATTAATTTCCAAACCTAGTTAACCAACACTTAAAAAAAAATAATCGTTCCAAAAAGTGTTTTTAATAGCATTGCTTTAATAATTCTGGTTTTCTCAAAGAAACTTTTTGTGCACACTTCTTAAAGAACTTTTTTTTTCTTAATGTGAATAACTATTAATTTAAGGTACCCTCCGTTTCAAGGAACCTTTTGTGTGACAGAAATTGTCCATGAGCATTATAGGTTCTTCATGGAATGCCAATAATAATCATCTTGAAATTTTAAGTGTGTATTATGCTTTTAAAGCAATCTGCATATATACAAGTTGTTACTTAAACGTTATGAACCTGAACAGTTTTGCACAGCACAAAACATCAAACATAATGGATCAGTTAAGTCTGATTCCTGAAGGAACCCCTTATGCGATTCAGACTCTTTTGAGTCAGTTCTCTTAAATTAATGAGTTAAAATGATTCTTTATTGGTTTATTCCTTAAACTCATGGAAATCTGTCCCGAAAGGCTTCACCACATAAAAACCGTTCGCATAGACACTCGTGTAAAATAACATACCCGTTATAAACAAAAATACGACATCTGAAACATTAGCTGTGGGATTTGAGTTGTAATAAAGTGTTCACATCCCAGCCAGATGGTTTGGCGACGGGATAACTCACCTTGGTGGTGTCATTATGTGACCGCTGGTAGCGTTTCCAGCGGCATCCGTAGATCCCGGTTAGACATGACAAACACAGCTGTCTCTCATAGACCTGTAATGGTTGGTGCTTTACCATGCTCCTTCAATCCAGACTCCAACCCGCTTCACTATCATCCCACTGATCGCCAAAGACCCTGCAGAAAGACACAAAACAGAGCACTGCATAAAACAAACAGCAGATTAGCATTAGCACCATGTGACACTTCAAACAGCTGACGCATCCATAAATCCAACGAGTGGAGAAACAAGAGTCAATTTCCAACATTGTCACTGCTCAATGCCATTCCGGATCCTCTAAACATAGCAGATCCATAATTCCTAAAACAAACCATTCAACTTTGCATTTTATGTTGTGCTGTAACTGTGGTTATTAAGTCATTCTATAAGTCATTACACAATCTTACATGTGTTTAAAATTGAACTGCAAATTAAATGTTGGGCGTCCGGCCAGAGGAGAACTGGACTCAACTAAGCCTGGTTCTCAGAAGTTTTTTTTTTCCCCCTTTCTCTCATGGATGGGGTTTTGGTTCCTTGCCGCTGTCGCCTCTGGCTTGCTTAGTTGGGGACACCTAACTTCCTGTGATTACCGTCGTCTTGACTATAGAGACCATCTCTGCATTTGATAAATAAAGTTTAATTCTTGTCATTAAACATTACCATCACTCTGTTCTTCTATTAATAATGTTCAGTGCTTTGCTACAATCTGTATTGTTAAAAGCGCTATATTAATAAAAGGGACTTGACTTGACTTATTAATGTTGAATATAATGCTCAAAGCAAATATTAAAATTATTTCTGATTATATGACACTGAAAACTAGAATAATCCATCAAATGCTAATTACATTTTAAAAACATTCAAATGGAAACCAGTATTTTAAAGTATTATCATATCAACATTAATTCAACATTACAACATTTTCGATTTAAAAAATGCAGCCTGGGTTTGGCATAAGAGACTTCTTTTTTTTCTGTGGATTCAATCAACACCTGAAAACTGCCAGCGTCACAGCAGTGAACCCGCAACCGTTCTCGTGTTCACGTGTGCCAATCACCAGATCGGCACTGTGCCAGCAGTAATCATCGCTGAATTGCCCAAGAGAATAAATTCACCTTCGTGCAGCCTCAGCTCAGAGATTTCCCCCCACTTATCAGTCTCTACGAGCGAGGGACTAAGCCTCTGGAACCCTTATCAGGGAACCCAGGGCGGCCCTAGCATCAGCCAAAACACTGTCATCTAATGAGACAGCTTTTCATTTGCACAAATCCAAGCGCTGTGGAAAAAAAAGCTGACAGAGAAGTGCTTTCAGTGTTGTCCGTTGTTGTATTTCTGCAACAAATCTGCTTACGAATTTTTATGTTTAAGAAATTATGGTTATAGAAGCGTTTTAAAAGTTTGGGTTAGAATTTATTTATTTTAAACGAAACAAATTAATGTTTTTATTCAGCAAGAATGCGTTACATAAGACTAAACGCATAAAGACTCACAATCATTGGAGCGCTCTACACTTTTAGAAAGATTGAAAACTTGCTAAAAATAAAAAGTTCAAGAAAACAAGTTGTGTTTAAAAGATTATCCAAATGTATCACCAGGCCGCCTCTCATGAGGGCCCCTGTATTTATAAGCATGGCACATCATATCTCTGAATACCTCCTTTGCTTATCTGCAAAATGTATCAATGCAGAGTGCACCCAAACAGTAATCAGGGACATCAGGAACAGAGACCACCAGCAGCCTTTCATGTGCAGTGCACTGTGCTGGTGGGAGGCGTTTCCGGCATTTAGAGGACCCAACAGAGCAATGGGATTTAGTTTACGTCACCAAGGTCTCATATGCATGCTCACTTTAAAAATTAACAAAAAAGGTTCATGCAAAAAATCTTTTATAGATTAGATGAACATAACAGGCAACATTACAGGTCGCATCGCCTAATTTCAAAAATGCTGAACCTGCCAAGGCTGCAATGTCAGCATCCACTAATCTGCTTTAGCAAAAAAAAAAAAAATTTAAAATTGCTGTTGGACCTAAAACCATGTTATTGGACTAAAATATGAAAAACTTTTTTAGCTCAGCTTTTACCAGCCAGACTTTTCAAGGGTGTGTTAGATGACTTCTTACATAACTAAAAAGAGTTTCAATGAGCTTGTGTTTCTGTTAATTAGCTGTCAGTGTTTCTTAAATGGCAAAGAACACAATTATTCTTTCATTCCCATGAAGAGAAGATAATCCATTTTGGAGAACTGCTGAATAATTAAGCATCTTCTGTATTTACTGCCGTGCATGTGCCACGATCTAATGCACGTAATCTATAGACCAGGTGGCTTAATTATGGGTTAATTTGATCTGGTCATGCCAGACATGGCTTTAAATTTTTAATGTTTGCATGCCAGGAAAATCTATGAAAAAATATATATATCGTCATGTATTGATTCACTGATTTTTAAACCTTAAATGTCACATAAACACAAGCAGAGGGTTCAAATAATTAGCATTAGTCATTGTTGTTATGAACTAGTGATGAAATGCAGCCGTCAGCTGTTCCTTGTCTCAACAGAACTCTCAAAAAAGCAAAACATGCTATTACACAAGACCACAGTGGAGTCGCATTTCAAGAGAAAACTCTACTCTACATATTCTCTTTAAATATAACAACTGTTTGTTGGGTGACCAGTTCATTTAATTATCAGCTTTCGGGGGAAAAGGAAAACAAGGTTAAGCACTTGAGAAAAAAAATCACTTTTTTTTTTTAATTGTGTGTTTAAAATATACCCTCAGAAAATGAGTCACACACCTGCTTAAGTGTTCAAAGTTAGTTTCTGTCAATCGACATGAAACTCCCTCACAGACGCAGAGAGAGTTTCACATCTAGCTGACTCATGTACCATATTTTTAGGGCTCTCACATGGGTGAGAGTTTAGGAACAATATTCTATTTTTCTGCTACTTCATTTCCTATTGCCACAAAACGGGGACAAACAGCCTACATGAAGGGAAACGGTTCAGCAGTTTGCATCTCAGATTAGTGTAGAAGGGAAAAGTTGGATTAAAAAGGAACTTTCTATAGCAAAAAATTAAGAAATAGAGGTGTGCTCAGTGAAAATTCATTGTTTATAGCGCATATAATGCATGATCCCCATTTGGAAGTTATTTTCAAACCAGGCAGTTTTTTGTTGGTCAGTGTGGCAAACCTGCGTGACCAACTTAAACCTGTTGTGAAATCTGTCTGGGATTCTCCACCCTCGTGTGAAATTCACATTTAGGTGGATTATTTTGGATTTTAACTGGATTTCGTTGAATAATGCTAAAATTGAATCGGCAGAAAGGGCCTTTGTGAGTCAATCTACTATTAGCATATTAGCTAAATATGTTTACTACATATGAAGGTCAAACTACTCACACTGAGCAAAAGACCGTTACAGCAGCCTGGTGACAAACCAAACAAGCCCCTGAGGCATTTAAGATGTCATTGAACTATGGGACATACAAAGTAGCCTCCTGCAATCAAGGTCTCCTCAAACTGATGCGCTAAAATGAAGAGTGAAGAGACAATTGTAGAAAATGATAAAAAATTGCCTCTTTGCCTTGAGTTGCAGGCATTTTGGTTTTATTCAGTTGTTAAGATGTCCAAACTGATTGATTTAAAGGACAAATGGGTCTTACATATTTCAACACAAGGAGACAAATTGCTTCCTTAAAGGGTTACTTTACCCCAAAATTAAAATTGTCATTAACCCCCATGTGGCTCCAAACCTGTAAACGTTGTGTTCATCCTCGGAAACACAATTTAAGATATTTTGGATAAAAATCTGGAGGCTGGTGACTGTCCCATTGACTGCCAAAGAACAAACACCGTCAAGGCCCGAAGCATGAAAGACATCGCCAGATCGTCAAAACATACATTTTGTATGCAAAGAAATTTTTTTTCAACAAATCAATAACTCCTTAGTGTCTCTATGTGTTACTGTAGCACCATTTTGGAGAATATCAACTACACGCAAACTACTTCACTTGTATCAGGTAAAAAAAATTCCCTTTAAGCAACTATTATTCTACCTATCTGTACTGGAAAAAATGCTCGATAAAGAATATTTTGTATAATATCCAAAACACTATTTGTACTGTAAATTTACAGGCCCTGCCATGACCTGACTCATATTAACAGGTTGTTTATGTCTGACTCCCTCCTAAATGGATGCGTTCCAATGCTGTGTCAGCACACCAACCCCCCCAGCCCTCTCTATAACTACTAAAAGATATTCTAGTGACCATCTGTTTGTGCAAAACTGCCAAAAACCCTGCACAAGGCCTGAGCAGAAATACACTCCCTTACAACGAGGGAGTGAATGTGACCTCACAGATTAAACAGACACTTTTTAGAAAACCCTTCAGGCTGGAATTTACTAAGACCACAAACAGTTCGGACTTGACCTCTTCCACGGCACACCTAAATAAACACAGACAAAGTCTGAGTGGCGGAAGACCAGCGGAGCTGCTGCGGTTGGTGGCGAAATAATATTTACAGCGTCGGAGGTGGTGTCTTAGAATACTTTTTGCCTATTAAGCAAACCGAAAAGGATGCATTGGCTCTTTTTGTACAATGAAAAACTTCTGTGGGAGTGCAACAGGGGCGTGCACAGACCTTTTTTAAATTCAAACCATTTTGTAAATAAGATACAGATATTGCTAAACCTAAAATGCAACTTCCCACCTTATTAACTTTCTAAAGTTTCAAATTACATGGAAATGACAAGTCCATAGATGCTTGTAATAGGTGTTTCTGGGTGTGATCTCCCTCACTTAAACAACTCTCAAGCCTTGTGGATGCTAAACATTCTTGCAAACCGTCTAAACTGAATTATACATGCACACTGCAAAGGATTTCCTAGACAAGAAACTATTAGTGTCTTGTTTTCAGAAAAACAAGCTAAAATTAAGTTAGTTTTTATTTGAAACAAGCAAAATAATCTTGTTTTCTGTTTGAAATGAGAATATTTTGCTTACCCCTCAATTTTAGCTCGTTTTTCTAAAAACAAGACAGTTATTTTATTACAAGACAAAAAATCTTGTCTTAGAAAGAATTTTCTGCAGCGCAGAGTTTTAAAAAACAAATTAGTCATTAAAAAGATAATAACGTAGTTTAAAACATGAAATATTTACAGAGGTTAGGACCTCATAGCTGGATATGGCCAAGACAAAGAACTTAGCAACTTTAGGAAAGCACAAAAAGAAAGAGAGAAAGATCGTTTTCAGGAAATCTAACCTGTGTAACTATTTGACTCATTTTAAACCATAAAACAATTAAACCACCAGAACATCTGGAGCCCAACACAGGGAAAATGTATTACAACTAGTGAACGACTGATACTAAATTTATATTTGTATTACCATCTTTCTATCACCACTGTAGGTATTACCATCAGACATTAAAAATATGCATTGGTTGACCAGTAACCAAAACACTGAGAAATACCTACTGTCAAAAGCAGATTTCAATTACGTACACTTGCCACCAGAGCTTTTTGTTAAATATGCTTGGATGCTATATTATTTATGGCTTACTCTTGGTGACAGAACATTGACAAAAGCTCCATGTTTGATTGATTTCAGACATCGATTTATTTCGCCCAAGGAATGAAAAATATGCATCAACTTCACAGAGCCCAGCCCGCTCAGAATGCTAATGAGTATGACAAAATGCTGATGTGGAAATCCGTTATTTAAAAAAAAAAAGGGTCCAAAATGCAGGCATAGCAATATTATGACTGCGTATTTATGCAGTATTTTCTAACCTTTATAAGGCAGCTAATATTACAATGGAAAATGTTTATGTGACCCCAGAATATGTTGCTTGTGAAGCTCTGGGCCAATGAGTGACACAAGTGACATAAACGCCCAAGCCATTTATTTAAAAGTCATTACCTCTAGTCAGATATGAAATGAGCCTGAAGAGTGCTAATCTATACTCTCTTACCGTAATCATAATATCATGTGGTCAAGTCCTACATCATTTGTGAGGGATGTTAAATAGAGGTATGTATCAAACAATGGCACTTTTTTTTTTTTAAATAAATGCTTTAATTGTTACATTCTAATTTATTATGAAGGTAAAATGAACAATTATGTATTGATGAGCTTGGGATGCGATTTTTGAAAAATTAACTAAATTATAAAGGTCTCGTGACAGAGTGTCAAATATTTTTATAATTACTGGTAAATTGTAAACCACACCATTGTCGTTGGACAACATACTTATGCTACTTTCTCATATCAGTCCACAGAATTTATTTATTCATTTATTCTTATGACTGATTGTTGTAGTAAAGCAAAATGAAAGATAAATTCAATTATTTTCTCTTTTCTTCGGGGTTCTGATCATCAGTCATGGTTTATTTTGCGATAATGACTGACTGTACCTCTTCCATTACATGCCCTTCCTACTTGTTTCTTATATAAGAGCTTAAACGGGAAAAGTCTTTGAAAGTGGAAAAAAGGCTAATTGCATTGGCAATGGTTTTTAAATCACTTTTTGTCTTGTAAATTAATTAACAAGCTGGTTTAGGACACATGGCAATCAAAAACCAATAAGCAAGTCCTTAATTTCCTCCCACTATAATGGACTTTCATACCTTGACAGCTATCATGATAAATCGCTCAAGATCGGTGAGGGTATGAACTGGGTCAAATGTCCAATAAGTTTCCTTATTCATTTTTCACTCACTGAGGGCTGTTCTCATGGCTGGAGAGAGTTTTGCAGGCCAAGGAGAGGACACCTTCAGAGGAAAACATAATCAGTAGAATGCTGAGCCATGAGCACCTAAAGGAAGACCTTGTTCTGATTGATCGAATACACTGTAATAGATTTGAGTTAAATATAGCTCCTTTCCTCTATTATACAAGCTACTGTAGCCTTGAACTTGGTCGTTTGGTGCTTTCATTTTTCCACTTGATGTCTTTTAGAATAAACACTTACTGACAAAACAATGTGATTTTTATATTAAAAAAAAAAAAAATGGAAATTATACAATGGTTCTAATTAAAACGTCATAATGAAAAAATCTTCAGCCTATTACTTGCTAATTGTGAATAGGACTAATTTATCTGACAGCTAGTTTCAAAGGGCAAAATTCAGCACCATAAACTGGAACCAATTAAAAGTAGGCATTATTTAGCAGTTGTGACAAATGACACAAAGCACTTTTCACAAAACAACTACCTTCGTTTTACAATGCTAAATGCCTATCAGTGTAATTATAAGCCCAGCAATATAGTGTTACAGACGCCTCCTTCCTCCCTGACTGGAGACAGTCTATGATTTAAAATGCCACAGATGAGAGCTGGGCTGCGTCTTTGGACTCAGGATATTTTAGTTACTCTCTGGCACTAATTAAAAGCAGCAGGTGGTGCCATTTGAAAAAAAAAAAAAAAAAAAAAAAAAAAAAAAAAAAAAAAGACAGAAAAAGGAAAAAAAAACCAAAAATCA
>JAUCMU010000027.1:12569220-12597389 GCA_032275025.1 Enteromius treurensis | reverse complement strand
GACCATTTTGATTGGCTAATAGGTTTGTCACTCAAATGTCAGAGGCGGGGGAAAAAACCTCAGACTCCTGAGGTTAGTAAATCGCGGGAGTTAAAACCTCGATATCGATGCGATAAAGGTTAATCGTGCAGCCCTACCTGCAACACACAACATATTTTGTTTTACAACACAAGTGTAAGCAACAATAAGCTAAAAGATATTTGCTCAAAGATTTTTAAAATTACAATATTGCTGTTTATTATTGCCATATCAAAGTTAATTTGAACATATGGGAAGCTCTTCGCACATTTTGACGTATTACAATCTATTTCCAAGTTAATTATGATCCAGATTAGCTCTGTTACAAAACCTAGTGGGCTGCCTTGATGCCTACTGCCTACATAGACAGCTGATGCCATCCTAGTCATGTGACCTCATCAGCAACCCCAACTGATTTTGTTACCATTTTGCAAAGCTATTTAAAGGTGCCAGAGATGACAGGGCAACCAAACCTCACCCCACACATCATTGTGCTAATGTGGAGCAGCGCCATTTTTGAAAGATCAAATGTGGTTAAGTTAATGCCCCATCATTTATTCAGGACCGTAATGGAGCGAAACACAAAACACCGCTCAGTTGTGTTCTTTAAGTAATCATTCCTCCTCGGCCATCTAATTGACTGCTTGCAATCGACCATCTTTGGTTAGAATTTACTCTTATGCTGAGCTTTTCCTCTTGTGTTTTGAAAGCCTTTTTAGGCTTTGTTCAGACAGGCAGGAAAAATCTGACATGTTTTTTGGCACAACAGTCCATCCAAAAATCAATCTAATCTAAAAATCCTGATGTTTGGCCTATAATATGTTCAGAATGAATTACACTTACTGTATTAGTTTTACTAAACAAACAATTAGTTGCATAGGATATGTACTGTTTTATTTCTAAAGCAATTCCCAATGCTAATTAAATTCAAATCAAATACAATATCAGCAGACAACCTTACATGAAAAACTCTGCCATATAAATATATTTTTTGGGAGAAAAAAAGGATCTTTAAAGAGTGAGACAAAGTGAAGAACTTTACACCTCCTACATACAAGGGACAGAGCCAAACGAACAACAAACCAGGATAAACATACTGTGCTCAGATGGCTCCACTCACTCCAAACAGAGGGATGCTGAGCTTGGCACGTTCTCCATCCAGCTGAACCCGCTGCCCTCCTGAATGTTAATGCGGAGAGCGCAAGAAAAGCCAAATGGAGTAGTTTGCAACAACCCCTGTTGATTAAGTCCAGTGGACTGGTGAGAAGGTAATTCTGGATCAAACTTTAATAGTAGAGTAGCTGCTAAAACATTTCCCTGAAAAACCAGCACCTGACAAAGGCATTCGAGGCATGCAGACACAGAGGGAACATTGTTCTGGCCGAAACGAAGGCAATCAAAGCCTTAACCCTTCCTTTGCCACCTGAAAGTAAGGCAGTAAGCACAGGTGCCATCTGTTTAAATGATCAACAACATAAAATAAAAGACCTTTTAGGGATTTTAAAAAAGTTTTGCATTATAAGCCATGAACCAAACCAGCCAGATACGAGGTAAATCACAACATTTAAAAAGTGCTTCATCATGGGAGCTGTGTTTCCTGCTGAGCTCTCAGATTGGTGGAAGTTTCTTCACAGCATCATGGATAATGCACTTTTTCACCTTGAATTTCACTGTTAAACACAATTTTTTTTTTTTTTTTAACTAAAAAAAAACTAGCATGTCTGTCTCTCAAGGTTTACAAGTTAATGTTAAAAATCAACATCCCTATTGAGGAACCTGACTGTTGCATTCTACACTAAATCCCATCATACAGTTTATTTCTAATGATCTTCAATGGGAAAATCTTTAACATTCATTTTAATGTGTTGTGTTCTAATTCTTGCCGCATTTAGTTGGCATATATTGCACGCATCCTTCATAAGGTGCATACTAAGAGTAGTCTTTTCAGGTCTTAAAGTGCCCATATTATGCTTTTTCAAATATGATAGTTCATGCAGTGTGTCATGTAGCTGTATGTGAACATAAACTATCTGCAAAGTTGTGACGCTGACAGTCCACGATAAAAAAAGTTATTGTCTATCAAAAAAAGTAGGCTCACATTCGCTTAAACGAGTCGTCAGAATCTTTTTTCTGTTACGGATCCACGTCACTAAGTAACATATTTGTCCACCCACGTTCTACGTCACAAACAACTTGCCCCGCCCACAAGCAGTACAATCTCCACATGTTACATCATGTGAAGAAGACGCTGTCTCCTGTGAGAGTTCATTTGTTTTATATGATGAATCTACAAATAATGAGAGATTAACATTCATTTTTTTCAACAACACCTTAAGCAGTACAATCTCTTGTTGTGTTTGCGTCATTTTACTCATGACTGCTTTTCCAATCTTGGAGTACAATGTGATATTCTCAAACGCTTGCTCTTAAAAGATCGATCAGTCCCCAGTTTATTTGGACCGGCTTGCTCCTTTGAACTTCAACCTGCAAGTAAGGTTAATAATTGATGATTGTTTTTTTCTACCGATCGTTCAAAATACGTATTTGTGTACGTCATGCTGTGTAACAACCCTGCGGATGGCAGTTTCTGATAACGCCGGTTATGTGTTGCCATGTCAACTAGGAGAAATGGGGTTTTAGGTTTTCAAACATCATATTATGCGCCAGAAAATGCTTAACGTCATGTGAGCTCCCTATTATAGGTTTGGCAGTTATTATCGCGCTCGACGGCGTATTTATGCGGGTTGATATAAATTACTTTTTTTTTTAAAACGATGTTGTGTGCACAATGTTATTATTGAAAACGGAGGGTAGGAGATATTCATTTCTCTAAATACCCGGCTATGTGTAAATGTGGCCTAAGTAATGATAAACGATGTTTAATGAAGTGTTATGCATTATACAATGCTGAAGTTCACTACGCAGTGGTGTGCCCGATTCGCTTACAAAAGCACTGTCCACGTTAGTTTTGGCACAATCTCTGTGGAGCGCTGCTGTAGCGGTAGACCAATCTTAAAAGGACTGCGCCATCTGACCAATCACAGCAGTGACGGCTCACAGGAAGGAGGAGTTTAGACTGACTGAGTCTTCGAACTGCTTCACACGAAGCGTTTACAAATCATCTAGAAATGGGGTAAAATTAAATCTATTTTCGAGGAAAACTAAAGTGTTTTTTTTTTACATTGCGTACATGTAAACCTGTTTTAAGAGACTCATAAAACAATCTTAGCCACCTTTAAAATGGCATAATAGGGGCACTTTAAAAAACAAAAGTGGCAGGCAGTGGAGAAAAGCCTTGTTTTGGCCTTTCAGGTAGGTGTTCCTATGAGCCTCAATTTGATTACAAACACTACAACTCGGCTTTGCCTCAAACCGTGCTCCAAAACTAGCTAAATTTGGCAACCTCAAACATGCCATAGCCAATAAGGCCTTACAATTAATTTAAACAGCTGATATTTAGTACAGAAATCCTTACTGATCAAATAACCACAGATTTCTGCTGTAAGTATTAAGTTAAAAATCACCCAATGTCAAATGCAAGGAAGATTAAAGATCCTCAAGCATTAAAGCATACCTCATCAGATGCGAGCTTCTTAAGAGGGTGGACGTAATTTGGTCCACTAATGATGCAACGCTGTGCTTTGAGTCTTAGAGTCTCGTCCATTATTCCTTGACATGTGGGAGGTGGGTGTGAACTAATCAAAGACGGCACATGCTCAGCTCCCACAGGACTGACAATAATAATAGGTCATCTCACAGCATCACCCGGCTCACTTACGATAAGGAGGGATAATTCAATGTTACACTCGCCATGCTATAGATAAATGAAAACTGTTTCCTTAGAGATGGGCAACATTGATTCCTGTTACTCAGCTAACAGATCTTTGTTCTTCAGTGCAGATGAAAGCTTATATAAAAGCCGGTGTGAGTGTTTCACAACACGCAACAGTCAGCAATGGGTTCATTTTTAACTTTTGGTCTGGTTTTGTTGCCAATGGCTATTTAAATGTTTCAAACAAATGAAAAAAATATTTGAAAAAACATGTGTGTGACTTAAAAGGAAAGTTCACCTAAAAATGAAAATCACTTTTACTCACTCTCAAGTTGCTGAAAACCTGTACAGAGTTTTTTTTTCTTCTCAAACCATTGACTTCCATTGTGTTTTTTTCCATACTGTGGCAATCAATGGTTACCTCAACAGTTTCAACATCTTCAAAATACTTTCACGAGTTCCCCCTTCCTCATTAAATAACCAATAGTAAGAATGTTTGGCGTGCTGTCCGAGAAGCAGGCAGGCAGCCCGAGCCCTAGGGGATCAACCCCTAGGAGGCGAGGGCTGGGTAGAGCTGGTCACTGCGTGCCCCCCGGGAGGAGGGTGGGATGGCTGAATAGCTAGGATGGCAAAATCGGCTTGAAGGAGCGATAGTTGTTAGTGGCTTGAGCCTTAACTAAGGAAGCTGTAAACCAGGTGACCCTGACCCAAAGGCGACGGTGGCAAGGAACCAAAACTCAGTGTGGGAGGAACCTCGCTTAGCGAGGGCCAGTTCTCCTCTGGCCGGGAAACCGACACCTGGTTCCCAGTTTAAGTGGTGTAAGGGGTGGTGGAGGGATGCAAAGAACGAAGATACAAGGGAGAGGAAGTTGGAGGTATTTAAAGGAGATAGGGTAATTAGCTAATAGATAGCTTAATTATTCGTATGTGCTCCTCCTGAAATTTATTAGTAAACATCATTTTTTTTCTGTTTAATAGAAGACACTTCTACAGGTTTGGAACAAGCTGAGGGTTCAACTCGCTCTTCAACTCGTAAAGCGGCATTGATATCACACATGTCAAGTAGATTACAAGATTAAACGAAGCAAGATTATCTGGCCCAACAACCAATGATGTAGGTTATAATTGTACTGATTTTTACCCAATTAAAACATTTTCCTGGATCAACATCCTTTGTTGGACCTGCAACAACGTTTCTATTAACCATGACTGCCCCAGTGTTTCAGTGTTAGCCAGAATACGACTAAGAGTCATGAAAAATAATTACCCTGATACATTCTGTTTTTTTTAAATCTTTTGCTCACATTTGAAGAGATGCATTGGAAATATGGAGATTACATAGCCTATAATGTAGAGAAATACCTACGCAAGGCAGCTACGCATGTCTTTTGGCGTTCTTTGCACAGTTAGCTAAATTCAACAACTAAAAGCATAACAAAACAATCACTCTAATATGCTGTTGACATACTTGGGTATGTCAAATGTGTAAATCTGATGATGATCCTGACGAAAAGTCCGAAACGCCATTCTGTTGCTATGGTTACATTGCGATTTCTGTTATTATTGAGCGTTTGCTTAACTTGTAATCTCTTACAGTGACTGAAGTGTTAAAAATCATAAAACCCCTCAAACAGGGCATTTTAGGACCACTACCGCACCTTGTACACATTATAACCCTCTGCGTCCTTGAAATAAACTGCCTTTTAATTTTACTTACATGATTACATTAAACGTTAGTCTTATATTAACTTAAGCATGTTAAGTGTTTATTCACCGTATAGCGGTCATCGAATAAACAAATCATTCACAAAAAGAGCAGATGACAAAATTAAAGACAGAAAACCGCGTTAATAAGTTTTCTTACCTTATCTAGACGCGTTTGTCCTGTAGCTGTTCAGTGAGTGAACTTTGGAGGAACGTTTCCTGCGTGCGTTCCTTCCTTCCTTCCTTCCACACCTAACGGGACAGGTAGCTAACAACTGACACAGCAACTCAACCAATGGATATTAAAAGAACGAGACCAAATTAAATGGCACTCTCACTGGCAGACACGACAAGCATGTTTAGAAGCAATAAAAGTGCCTAAACTAAAAGAGCAAGCTGTTTGTTTGCTCGGCTCCCGGCGTTCTTTGTGTTGTCAAATGAGTGCTGTACCTGCGCTTGTGCTTATGGGAGTGAGACAGCTCTAGTGCTGCCGATTGCTTATGGGCGGGGCTGATGTGATGTGGGCGGAGCTAAACGCTATTCTGTCTTATTGTGCTCCCTACTGTTCAATATGTAAAGGATACAGAGACAAGTTATTTTTTAATGCTGAGTTTAAGGTACAACATTTGTTGTGTTTTAGTGTTTTTAGCATTTACTTGTACATCACATTACTTGTCGAAGAATTTAGTGAATTAGTGGATTTGTAAAACAAACCCTTATTCCATTTTTTTCAGTGCGTATGTATGGTTCTTGTATTGCCTACCAGAATTTTAAAACTTCCCTTCTACTTGTGAATAATAATAATTATAATAATAAAACTGTTAAATTGTGTTTATCAAAATGTTTTTTTTCTGTTCAATAGAATTTTACAGGTTTGGAACAAGCTGAGGGTTGAACTTTCTCCTCAACTGGTAAAGCGACATTGATATCAAACAAGTCAAGCAGATTACAAGATTAAACGAAGCAAGATTATCTGGCCCAACAACCAATGATGTAGGTTATAATTGTACTGATTAAATCATCTAAAGTGCTTAAAGTGATTTTTACCCAATTAAAACATTTTCCTGGATCAAGATCCTTTGTTGGACCTGCAACATCGTTTCTATTAACCATGACTGACTGAGTGTTGTGCTTTCAAATGAATAGTAGGATATATTATATTAAGTAGTGGCACCAACGAGACATAAGACAAAAAAAATAAAAAATAAAACAGCTGTTGAAAATATAGCATTGTTTGTGGGTTATTTGGACTTTTTGAGGAACATGTGGGAAATGAAATATTGGGAAGCCTTGGAAAGCATGTAAGTAAAAAAAGCAAGACTGTCATTGACATATCATACAAGCACACTTTTGTGATCCCCGGTGCTTGTATAAGTGTGTGTGGACATAGTGTGCTTTGGTTGCAGCAGGATAATTGCATCCCCTGACATCTCGGGCTCTGTGAAAATAAAGTGTCCACCTATTCTCTGATCAGCTGTTGGTCATAGCATCCAGCTGCTCGGATATCTCTAAACTCCCATATTTGTCTGTTACTTGTGAAAAGCATGCATACATGATATCTCATAAGATAGATCTTACGAATCTGGAGTCAGAAAGGTGCTGTTTTTAATAAGGATGATAAAAAAAATGTTTTTATATGGTTTAATGAGAGAAAGGGAAAGGAACAGACTACCCATGAATTTAGGAAAGACTTGGGATACAACTGCTTCCTTTGATCGCCATCTAGTGGTAAATATGATGCAGGCTGAAAAAGTTTTTAGTTGAGAAACTTTTTGTTCTTAATTCGTGAGAAAGGTTATCTGAATAATTACCTCAAAAAATTAAACATACCAAGTCAAAATTGGGATTAAAACCTTAAGAAATAATAATCATGCTTTTAATTAGCAAAAGTGACTAAGGTCACAGTCAATTACTCTTTATCCACAATGACTAAGAGTCTGTTCATTAATGCAACACACATGGGCCCAGATATGCTGAAGGGCATTGCCCCTCATCAGCCTGAACAAAGATAGTTCTCCCTTTAGTCATGACAGAGCCAAAATCATACTTAATATTTCTGACTTAATGTGCAAATTAACTGCCGTAATTGTTGGGGAGGTTAGCCTATACTTTGCTATATTTTCCGATGACATGCATTTTACAGTGCTATTAAAAATCTTGTCTGATTGCTGAACCCACCTTTAAAGATGGTCATTTTGTCTTGCAAATAAAGGATTTGTTCCTCCAACTACAGTATATGATGTTACTTTGGATTGCCATAGTGGTAAAGCAACACAATCACATTTGTGATTTATGATTTATGTGAGTTCAGGTACAAATATATTACTTTGTTTTGCACATAAACCATCAAAAAAAAAACTAAATTAGCGTGAATTGTTTTTCTCACTAAATTCTCTTTTTCTCACTTCTTCAATGCAATGCTGCACTAAGTTACATCAGCATTTGAGAAGTAGCTCTGCTCATGTCTTACATCATGCATGTTTGGCACAGCCCCCCAGCTCAGTCCATAACTCAATGACTGCTTTGTGCAGATTTTCTGAAGTTCAGTGAACGTATACGGATATGTTCTTAAAACATTTTAAAACAGAACCATAGTTTGAGTATTGTGCCATTTCAGCACATAAGACCTGTGCCACTTGGGAGACTGAAGTCTTGAGAGAACTGAGATGTTTAAAGAGACTCTCCGGTAAACAACAGATTGTCATTTGCAGCAGAGCCACACGTTTGGACAACACATACCACACACAGGTGGTCAATGCAAAAAACAGATGCTTTTGTACTTATACGACTTTTTACATACTAATTTTAGTTTTTTGTAAAGAATTTTATGGACATTATTTGATGCATAGAAAGAAAGAAAGAAAGCTTATGTTTCATTAATGCAGGGGACAGATGAAAAAGATACATGAAGTGCATATGCAAAAGAGCTCAGACCAACAGACTTAACAAAATAAAATGTGCAAAAGACTGATCACCTCAACATTATATAATTTACCAAATTTTTTCAATTTCTAAAGCATTTTATGGAGCTCATTTGATGCAAATTTGATGCATAGTGGGTGCATAAAAAGAAAGAAAGAAAGAAAGAAAGAAAGAAAGAAAGAAAGAAAGAAAGAAAGAAAGCTTGTGTTTCATTACTGCAGGGGACGGAAGAAAAAAATACATAAAGAAGAACTGTACATGCAAAAGAGCTTAAAACAATAGACTAAACAAAACAAAATGTGCAAAATGCTGGTTACCACAACATTATCTAATTCAGAAAAATACTATATTTATAGTAGTAAAATTATAAAGGTTACTTTGAAAAATAGCCATTCCTGCACCACACCCACAGAATGAAAAAGAATTCAGGCTTTGACGTGGCAGTGTTGGGGGAGGATGTGAGCTTGGGGAGCAAGTCTCTACATCCCCCCGACAGAACAATCTAGAAGGAATGTTGACAAAGACAGAAATGTTTGGGATTATAAAAAAGAAAAAGGTTTGGGATAATAATGGTTATTTCATATATCCTGGGTTCATTCATGTGATTCATTGACAAACAGTTGTTTCAAACTTTATATTCTAACATTAAATGCACATTTTGTTCTGCAAAACACTGCCAACATAGTAAGCAGACCAAATATGGGTACAGTCATAAAATATAATACAGGACAAAATATTAACATCATCCATTACATGCCAATATATACAATTTTATAATTACAACTTATAGTTTGAATGAAGATGACACTAGTTTAATGGCAGAGATTAACTGATTGTTTGCATATTTCAGTAGACTTTAGGACCTTGCAGAAGTTGAATCTTGTGGTCATCGGATCCAGAGGGAGGGCTCTCCCAGCTTCCCTAGGAAATCTAAACATCCTCATTTGAATAGACCGGCTCCAGCTTCTAGAAGTTTCTTTCCTGGAGTATAAAGGCCTGTGCTTCAGACACTCTGCAGCAAAGCAGCATCTGGGAAAAGAAGAAGAGAGCAACTGAGAAAAGACAAGGGACACATCTGAGAAAAGCGAAGAGCATCTCAAAAGAAGAAGAAGAACACATTCAAACAGCTGTCCAAGGTAAATATTGGGAAAATTATTTTATTTCACAAATATTTATTTAGAACTATTTACTCTTTTTTTTTTTTTTTGCTTGCATGATAAAATGGGTACTGCACACAGGGTCAGAGAATACTCTTTTTTTCTTCTTTTAAGTCAAATTTCATTTTTAAATATGCAATTAGAGGCAACGCAATCCAAAATCAAGTATAAGTTTATTTATGTTTTTACATTTTTCCTGAAGAAGAAAGGAAAAAAATAATTTCTTTAGTCAAAAAGACTAAAGACTGCGTGCTTTGGACAGTCATAGGATGTTCAATGATGCATATTTTTTTCATTATTTTTTACACTACATTTACAAGAGAGTGATTAACACTTTCCAATCGGGACTGGTTTTACGCTATCACTTAATCAGTGCTACCTCTGGAATTCAGATGTGGGTCTACTGTGGAAGTTCTGATTGGTCGAAAGTTTCCACCTAAGATCTGCTAGCCAATAAGAAAGGTCGACATGTCTTTCTTTCTCTGTGTGCATGAAAGAGTGCTTTGAAATAAACACATGCTTAAAAGAAGCAAAGAGTTCAAAGAGGGTTTTTTGCACGTTTTCAAATGTATGTAAAGATATTTTTGTTTAGATTACCTAAATGCACCTCTTGTCTTTCAGAGTGAAAATCGAAATCGTTGACAACTATGAATATGAAAACATATCAAGGTATCCAAGATAAGAAAAATCAACATACAAAGAAGAAACGGATAAAAGACACAAACATAATAAGTGAATGAATAACCACGCTGACTTGTGTAAGCTGCTAACTTGAGGCTGTTAGTAGACATCTAATAACAACAAGATTTAAATTGCACTTTCAACATGCAATGTAATCTCTATTGGCAGTTTCTAACATTTATTTTAAAGTGATTTGGCGCATTTCAGAACTGTATAAAAATAGCAGAATCACGTAAAGCAATGAATTCCTGTCGGATTAGTCACTGCCATTGTTTTTGTTCGACAGGCTTGACCTAGAAAACAAAAAAACATGGCCTACAGGCTTTATTTGAACTATTTAGGGTGCATACATATCAAAAACTTCACAAAATCAAAAAACTGATATAATGAACAAACAATTCACTGTGCAGACTTTTGTTCCTAAAACAGACACATAGAAAAACTTAAAATTTGCATTACTGAAAAATTGGTCAATTTGTATTCAGTATCACTTGTTGATTCTTTTCTCTTCTAGGCTTTCATAGCTACCCAAAAATACAGCAAGCATGTTGGTGTCCAATCTTATTGCTCTGTGCCTTTTGGCTGCGGTTGTGTCCGGTGAGGACAAAAAGCTGAGTCCCCATGCATCCTCCATGGCAGACACCAGTGCTAACCTGGCCTTCAATCTCTACCACAATATTGCCAAAGAGAAGGATCTTGACAACATCCTCATTTCTCCTGTGGTGGTGGCTTCCTCTCTGGGAGTGGTTGCCATGGGTGGCAAATCCTCCACAATGTCCCAGGTGAAGAGTCTCCTGAAGGCTGACACCCTGAAGGATGACCATCTGCACACAGGCCTGTCCGAGCTTCTGACTGAGGTGAGCGACCCCCAGGCCCGCAATGTCACGTGGAAGATCAGCAACAGGCTGTATGGCCCCAGCTCTGTCAGCTTTTCTGACGACTTTGTCAAGAACAGCAAGAAGCACTACAACTACGAACACTTGAAGATCAACTTCCGTGATAAGAGAAGCGCCATCAACTCCATCAATGAGTGGGCTGCCAAATCAACTGACGGAAAGCTGCCAGAAATGACCAAGGATGTGAAAAACACAGATGGGGCTATGATCGCCAACGCTATGTTCTTTAAACGTAAGTATTAAAAAGAAGATGTTTTATAAATTGCATATAATTATTCACCCCAGACAAGCCCCCGATTCATATGTACTTTAATAGTTCCAAGTCTGTAGGAACTACTTTTTAAATTATTACATTTTATTAAATTATTCACACAGATCTAGTCACAATGTCCTGGCTTTTTTATATAGATAGGATTCATATTTACTTAAATAGTTTAGTAATTTATTTTAAAGAAGCAAGGGGTTCAAACAGGGTTTTTTGGACTTTAGTTTAAAAAAGAACTAAAAATATAGCTAAAACACAATACAAATTACAATTAATAATTAGATAGATTATTGCAATTGATACTTACAGTTATGTAAACATTATTTGGTAGTATTTTGTAGTATTAATATACATTATTTATGACCAAAATAACAAACACAATACTGACAAGATCAATCAATTTAATTATTGATATTAATGACTTATTTCTGCTCCACAGCCCACTGGGATGAGAAGTTTCACCACAAGATGGTTGACAACCGTGGTTTCCTGGTTTCACGCTCTCACACTGTCTCTGTTCCAATGATGCATCGCACAGGTAAAAGCAAGAGCTTGTTTTGAAGGCTCTTACTCAAAATCTACTATACCTACAAGTGGAGTTAACCTTATTTACTTTGCCTTTACAGGAATCTACGGCTTCTATGAAGACACACAGAACAAGCTGTTTGTGCTCAGCATGCCTTTGGCACATAAGAAGTCCAGCATGATTTTCATCATGCCCTACCATGTGGAGTCTCTGGAAAGGCTTGAGAAACTGCTCACTCGCCAGCAGCTGGACACCTGGGTCGGCAAGCTCGAGGAGAGAGCGGTCGCCATCTCTCTGCCTAAAGTTAGCATGGAAGTTAGCCACGACCTTCAGGTAAATATAGCAGCTTTTTTTCTACATAGTAGTTATATAACCATAATATCTTCTGCATGATATATGAGGCCCTTTTCTCTTGATTTGCAGAAACATCTTGCAGAACTTGGTCTCACCGAAGCTGTGGACAAGTCTAAGGCAGACCTGTCCAACATTTCTGGCAAGAAAGATCTTTACCTCTCCAATGTCTTCCATGCCTCTTCCTTTGAGTGGGACACAGAGGGAAACCCATTTGACAGCAGCATTTATGGTAGTGAGAAGATCAGGAACCCCAAGCTCTTCTACGCTGACCATCCCTTTATTTTCCTTGTGAAAGACAACAATACCAACTCCATTCTTTTTATTGGCAGGCTTGTTCGGCCTAAGGGTGATAAAATGAGAGATGAATTGTAACTTTTAGGCTATTTAAATTTTCTGCTGTTGGTATTATTGTTATTAATGATTTGACTGTTACCTCATGTGGCCTATCCGATGGATTATCTGTGTATGGACAACAAACAGGTTATGAACATCAGGAGCAATGCAATCCAATAGGTGAGGAATTAGAACCCTACAAATGCAACCCGGGAACTGACATCAATTTGTTCATGTGAATTATTCAATCAGACACTATGCTTATATTAAGCGTATAGTGCCGTTGATGTTACGCTGTGGTTTTTAAGATTGCGCTTGTAGAACCTCTCTTTATGAGTATGTGACATCTATGAAGGGTTTGCCTTATCTTTAATGTTTAAAGGGAAAAGGTAGTGCTTTTCAAGTGTTTCTCAAGCCCAGTTTGTAGGTTTCTATGATTTCACTCCATCCAACACTCACAGCTCCTGCAATGATGCCTCTCTCCAGTTTTTTAGATGTTGTGTTTAAATATGTCTTCACCATATAGTATATTTTTTCCTCTTCATTTCATTCAATTGTATGTTTCTATTGTGTTTTTTTCCTAATAAACAAAAATTTTTGAAAATATATACTGTCCTGTTTTCTTATTATTTATTTAAATAAATAAATGTATCCATAAAATAAATGCAAACATAAATCCATAAAAAGACAAAATCTAAAATAATACATAAAACAAACAAATCTTATATATATATATATACACACACACTATTATTCTGAATGACTGACAATAACCAATAATGACAGATAGAATCATTGTCTATGCTCTGTCATTCCTAACAGTTTAATCCCAGTCATTCCGCCTGGTTTGTTGTGTAAACCCTCTCTGGACTGGAATGTGAAGCTTTAGCTCTGTGTTTATTCCACCAAGGGGAATAAAGTGTTGTCTCGCCTCCTCACCTGTTAAGTGACACAGATTTCCCAGACATCCTGCTATCTTTATGGCACCATAAACCTCTAAACTACAAAGAGGAGACTTAAAGTGACAAAAAGTCGCTATTTCCTTTCACGTTAGCAGATCCATCCTTTGGTTGAATGAGCCAATGAGGGGACATATACAATAGCAGGATTAGCGACTGGAGTCAAGGGCTCGCACGGTGAGATGGGCAATCATAAGAGGCTAAGAAAATAGTCAAGATAAATAACCTACCTGTATAACCCAGCAGATTTAATGTAATATACGTAATATTCTTAAAAATGAAAGCAACTGGTTTAAGAATTATGATTAAAGATACTAAATGAAGGGTATCATTGCTTCGGGTTAATTCACCTTTATAACTGGGCCATCTTGTGGTAAACAACAAAACTGCAAACACTTCTGGTTCTCAAACTGTTACCTATGAGAGTGAGAAATGATTGATTGGGATTTAAGAACAAACCAAAAGCAACTTTAAACATTTCGACACATTTAAGATAGTGCTGTACACGCACTCCACACATAACACCGTGTACTAATATTTACTTCTGGCTATATAGGCCTACCAAATAGGAATAGGCTATCAAAGTGACAAGAAAAATGATTTGGTTCTTTCATTGATACAGGGACGGACCATGGGTTGTGTGGGACCCTGGGCAAAACGTTCGCACGACTTCAAAACGCCGCTGGCCCGGTCCGTAATCCGTCCCTGCTTGATATGCTGTAAAACACAGCTAACATCAAACCTAATGTGATTGACATCGGCAGCTTTAAGGCCTTAAACAACGTAAATTAAATCAAATTACATTAAAAAGTTGAGAATAATTTTTCTAGCGGCAGTTTTGCTTGTGTCACACGTGCGTTCCCCAGGTGCGCGCGCGTCAGATGACTCATCTGTTTTGAAATGCTGGAAATTATTGTTTACTGATGCTGTTATTTCCGTTTTCATTATAGCCTATAATGCGAGAAGAAACAAAAAGGCATAGCAAATAATGACTTGTTCAACTATGTTATTGTCTGTGTGGAGCATCAGAACAACATTGTCTTTTGCTAGCATGAAATCGAACTCTTCCTGCTGCTATCCTTATCAATACAATTGAGCATGAAAAGGACCAATTATAGTATATAATATTGTACATTACTTATATACATGTATAACAGACAATTAAAAATGCTAGAAGTGCAAAACTGAACTATTACAGAAAGGCCTGTTGAGATGTGACCGGCCTTAACTCCCAGAAAATGAGATCAGTCAGAAAAATTATAATTAAAAACACCACTCAGGCTGTGCCTGACAGGTTTGATTTACAGAAAATGCAAGGTATCATTTTAAACAGCTTATGTAAGGCAGTCGATCCCTCTCAGAAAAACCCAGCCTACATGTTTAATACAACTTAAACTGCACAGCATCTTAAACATTTCATTTTATACCCAGTACAAGCACATGATCTTCATCAGAGAGAGACAGGACCCTTTATTAAACCAATTAGTCTGAGTATCAGTTTTGCCCTGTTTTCTAAGTGTATTGCAAGGTACAACTAATAAATATTCTGCATAGTATAAATAAATATCTTTGCATAAATGATCAGAATTCAAAGAGTTATTCCATTTCATTTTGTTATTTCTCTTAAGCATCTTCTTACTCAGCATAAACACAGTCATATTTCACGAGTCCAGAGACAACTTACAGCAGCCTTACATTTGCAATCGCTTGCTATCAACCAACCTCAGTCAATTTGGCTTTTGCATAAACATTGCTAGAATATCCCATTTGGTCTTTGCAGCAGATGTCCACTAAGCCTAGCCAAATCTGATTATGTCACTACATTGTTTTTTGGTTAGAGAGGATCAAATAAAATCAATTAAAGCTCCACCATGAATAACAAATATGTGAGAACACGAAATGTGAAACATCTGTGAAAAAATATGTTTTTGGTAAGACGCACACTGAGCCACTCTGTGACCAAAACAGAGAAAGTGTGACAGTGTTAGACATCCGGAAAGAAATACAATTTCACTGATTACTTGTTCTTCAGCGGCCATTTCATTAGCGCTGTTGTTTCTGCTGCGCTGGGCAGAGTCGGATTAGACAGACGACAACCAATCCTATTAAAGTAGTCTTTGTAAGCTGCAGTGAAGCACACATGCTTGTGTTGTCCTTTGTTTCTCTCCCATGCAACTTGTCATGTATTTTTCCTTTTTGGTCAGTTTTAACATCCTTGGGCTTCTTAGATTTTGGGTTTGTCCACTTGTCTGTTGGCCTTGCGAAATATTGACTTGATCTCCTCCGTCATCATGTCTTGCCAGTTATCTCTAAAAGGTGAGAAATAATTTAGAAGGATATCAGTGATGATGACAGACCAAATGAGGATCATTTGGACCTTGTTAAGTAACGCGTTTAACAGAAATGCACAACATGCACAAACAATCGGTTAAGCGGGACGTCCGACACCACAATAACCACCATCACAGCACAAACCCACCAGAAAACACCCTAACCAAATGGCAAATACAGCACAGCATGCAAGGTACTACCTCCTTGCAAATGTCTACGAGTTCATGCCTTTTTCTCAGCTTTCCTTCTCCTGTAAGCCTCTATGTCCTCAGGTCTCAAACCATGGTTGTCTTCCCTGATGCATAAATCCAATTATCCAATCCATTAATAGTGTCCCATTCATTAAGTACAAAGAAAATGAATCTAAGTCACAAAATGAATCTAAAAGTACAATTTATTTGGACAGCCCTGAAGTAAAATACTATATATATGTGTGTGTGTGTTGTGTTTTTCAATGTATTCATTTATTTATACATAGACACATACATCAATTATATTTGTTTCAAATAAATGGTAGAATAATTTCTAATAAATTCTTACCCTGGTTTAATCTCTGGTGGTTTTGGCAAAGGCTTTGTGAAATTTGATTTTCCAACAAGCCAGTATGTTTCTTCAATGCCTTTACCCTAAAAACAAAATGAAAAATGAAAAATATCCACAATAAGTTACTGCAGAAGTTTGGGGGTCAGTAAGATTTTTTCATGTTCCTGAAAGAAGGCTTTCATGCTCACCAAGGCTGCATTTATTTGATCAAAAAGTATTTTTTTCCTATTTCAAATGATTGTTTACTAGTATCTTTTTAAATCATTCTAATACACTCATTTGGTGCTGAATAAATTCCCACTTATTTAAAAATTTAATCTTTTTTACATTCTAAAAGTCTTAAATCAAATTTTTCATCAATTTAATGCATCCTTGTTTAATGAAAGTATTACCTGACCACATATATTTGAATGTTCAAATATTATTTAGTTAGAATGTATTATTTAGTATGATTCTTAAAATGACGTGTTTGTGCTAGTACCTTAAGCTCAGTCTTTCCTCGAACGTCTATTTTGTAGCCATCGTTTAGAGAGTGGAGAATATTCACTGTGCTAATGTTCACATGAATTCTGTAAGCTAAATGAAACAAGGTTTATTGATGTATCTTCTCATTACAGTACGTCATGGGTTTGTACATTACAAAAATATCTGAATGGAACATACGCAACCCTGTGGATTCCATACGAGAGGCGGTGTTGACTGTGTCTCCAAAAAGGCAGTATCTAGGCATAGTTAGACCCACGACTCCAGCAACACATGGCCCTAGATAGAGAAGAAACGTGATAGGATGGAAGAGGCGAGAAGGCACGTCAAAAGATTACATGAGCATCACTAGAGGGTTCTGAGCACTTGAAAACAGCTGGAGATTGGGAGCTCACCCGTGTGAATGCCTATCCGTATTCTGACCGGAACTTCTGGCATGTGCCGCATCTTGAAGGAGCCCACGGAGCTGAGAATGTTCAGGGACATGTTGGCGATCTCGGCTGCATGCTTGTTTCCGTTCTTCTTCGGCAGCCCAGAGGCCACCATGTAGGCATCTCCAATGGTTTCAACCTGTAATAAAGAAGAGTTAACTGGCTTTTTTTAATTGGAAATCGATTGCTGTTCGTTTCTCTCAGACTTCCAAACATACCTTGTAGACATCGTGACTGCCAAGCACGGCATCAAATAGGGAGTAAAGGTCATTGAGCAAGTCTACGACCTCAATTGGGTCACTAAGGGATGAGATGGTGGTGAAGCCTACTATGTCACTGAAGTAGATTGTGACTTGATCAAAGTACTCTGGCTCCACGGAGGCACCGGTTTTCAGAGCTTCTGCCACAGAACTGTGAATGAAGAATTACATGAAGCTTAATTTCACAGGAGAAAATAAAATAAAGTATGTGAAAGGCTGTGTTGGCGGGTGAAAACAAATACTCACGGAGGCAGCATCTCAGCCAGAAGCTTCTCTGTCCTCTGTTTCTCTACCTCCAGCTCCTCTGTTCTTTCCCTGATCAGGTCCTCCAGGTTAGAGGAGTACTGCTCCAGCATACGCAACATGGAGTCAATAATGTTGGTCTTTTTGCCCTTGTTGATAAGCTTGAACTGAGAAACAGAAAATAAGGACATTCATTACAACTGTATATAAGTAAAATCACTACATAGTTGTCTTTTAGATCTCCGCCAATGAAGAAATGTCATTTTATATATATACTGTTAAAATATTTATATATTTATTTAAATACAAGATTGCATCAGTAATATTTAAAATATGTTAACTATTCATAAACTTTAAAAATATATACATTTTAATATAAATGTATTTAATACAATTAGGTTTTTTTATTTATGCAATGTTTTTTTATTTATGCAATGGCAAAGCTGAACTTTCACATGATCCTTCAGAAATCATTTTAATATGCTGATTATTATTACAAATATTTTTGTGGAAACCATGACTTTTTTTCCATATTCTTTGATAAATAAAAAGTTCAAAAGAACACGGTTTACTTGAAATATCTGCAATCTTTTGTGAAATGAAAAATGTTTTTATTGTCATTTTGCATCAGTCTCATGCATTCTTGCAAAATAAAAGCATAAATGTATATATGTTTAAAAAACTACCAAATAATAATAGTAATAATGCATCAAATAAAACAAAATATTATGATGCTAAAACATCAATTATGATGCAAAAAATAAATAAAAATAGACTACATAAAATAACATCCACATAAATAAAATGGCTGGCACAATATGCAGTAAAGATCATTCCAAAAAGTAAGCCATCATTAAAACAACAAAGTTCTTTGGAACCTATGTTTGTTACTCAATTATACAATGCACTCAATAAACCACAAAAGCATCTAAACTCACCTGATCAAAGATCTGGTCAAAAGGAGGCCTTCTATCAGGGTGTTCACTCCAGCACTGCTTCATTAGCTGGATGCATTCCAGTGGAGCTTGATCTGGAGCGACAGTGGGCCTGCACATAGGCGGAGGTTTCTTCACCTTCCTCATTATCTCTGTAAATACAATAAATAAACATGCCATTGCTAGTAAAGAGATGCCAGATTTCACAGATAATACCTGCCCAGTTACTGTTGTAACAGTTAGTTTATCTCTTAAAAACACTTTTTCAAACTAATACTAACTCACACCAAGAACAACGGCGAATGATATCGTCTGTTTGTTCTAAGCGCACTTGAGTCTGGCGCTTTCTCAATTCTCAAGCTCGTTGCAACAGGAAGGATTCTGATTGGCTGTCAATGTCAACATCGATAATCAGCTGGAAAACGATTGTTCTGAAAGTGATTCCAACAATGTCGTTTCTCTGTGCCTTTGTCATTATCTATTCTCTAATATTGTGAAATTTTTTTTAGAACTATATCTTTATCGTTATCTGTATAGCTATTGTGATTGGTGTGAACGGGGCTGAAAGATAACGATAGAGATCTAAAAGTCTTTCTCAATGTTAACGAATAGCATTGCTAGCCAATCAGAATTCATCCTGTTCTCACGGACTCGAGAATTTAAAGTGGCAGACAAGCATGCTCTTAGAATAAACAGACGATATGATTCGCTGAGTGTGAATGCCAATATCGTTATCTTTAGAGTTATTTTTAGTCATCGTTGTGCATCGTTTTGCAGATTCTTCTTTATAACCAACCTTCAGGAGACAAGCCGAGCATGCAGTACGGCGTTCCTCTGACCACCACTTCTTGAAGTATAATAGAAAAACTGTACACATCTCCTTTAAAAGTTCCTTTCCGTTGGTTTTCAGGGTCTCTAAGAAGCTCAGGAGCTGTCCAGAATAGATCTGAGAGACATAAAAATTGTTTATCGTATTTTTGATTAATACTGTACCAGAGAATTGGATGGAGTAAAAGTGAGATTTAAAAAGTATACACCCATACCCTCTGGAGGTGGGGTCTCCTTCGGAGCTTTCTGGGTCTCAAGAATCTCATTGTATCCATAATCAGTGATCTTTAGGACAAAACGTCCATCTACTACACAATTATGAGACTTCAGACGCCCATGAGGAAATTCCCTGTGGTGAAGATATTTCATCCCCTATTGGATGGATACCAGAAACCAAAGACAGCCATTGTAAATGCATTTGAAAATGATCACATTAGCACATTAAAAAGGTACAAAAGTACCTTGATGAGATCCAGCACTAAAGAAGATTTAAACATCCAGTCCAGTTTGACATCTTCATTGCGAAGGAGATCGTGTAGACTCCCCCGAGAACAGTGTTCAGTTACAATAGCAAACATCTCACAATCGGTGAAGAACCCCAAAAATGGATTGACATTTTCATTCCGTAGGTCCTTCATCTGAGGATTATAAAGATGATAGGAAGTGCCCCCCGAGCTAATACCAAACTGTTAGGTTTAAATGAATTGTTTTGAGCCAATACCTTGGTGAAGATCTTAGTGGTGCTCTGTTTAACCTCCCTGAAATGTCCCTCTTTAATTTTCTTTAGCCACACCCAGTCACCCTGCAAAGATAGAAATGATTTCAATTTGGTCAGGCTGAAAAAACATGGTGCGTTCAATAAAAAATGACAAAAATAATATCACCTCATATACAGCCACGTTTGAAGTCTCATGTGTTGCTGTTGCCATGCTGTTCACAGAGCGGGAACGCTCACCCATGCTCTTCTCCTCGATGTAACTTTTTGAGTCGCTAAGATCCTCAAGGGTGATTTTCTGTGACAAAAGAGATACACAGAATATGTGACATTCTGAAAAAAGGGCTTAAAGTTTAAAGAAAGCAGCTGGATAGGGTGACGCATACCCTCTTGCTTAGCTGCGGGTTGATGAAAGTTAGGTCCTCAAGCGTGAGCAGGATCCTGTTGGGCCCTTTGATCAGCTGGATTTGTTGAAATCGCCTCCTACAAAGATCCGACAAGATCACACACAGCTTCTTGTACTTTCTATTTACTCATGAAATGAAATACAATATCAAAGGATCTTATGAAAACCATAGCAATATTACCTTATGAATAGAGTTAGACCAATAGAACCAAGAACTATAATGAGGACAATCACAAACGCTATGATGACATATATTATTTCCACACCTATAACACATAAAAATAAATTGGTCAACAAATGCAAAGCTAAGTTACTAATGTAAGTTACTAATTATACACAAAATTATATGTATCGGTTAACAGTGAAAATATAGAAATATTAATGTTGTATTTAAAATGTAAATCAATTCATGCAAGTGATTGTGGCTTTTCTAATAATTACAATAAAAAAATTCTATATTCATGATGTGACAATGATTCCATGAAAACAGCAATGTCATATCTGTTAGCATGATTGAAAATAAAATATTACTGTCTAATTTCATTTAAAATGTAATGTTCATTAATTACTTCTTCAAATAGTCTGACTTTGAATAATAAAAATATTTTTTTACTACTGATTTCAACAAAATATGAAGCATAAAGTTTTTTTGTTTTTTACCATGCTTAAAAATAAATGTATAAATATATATGTATAGCGAGATCGAGAGAAAGCTGCTAATGTAACTATAAATTACTCAAACTTATTAATTTAAATGTAATATTTAACAGATGTTCTTTAAAATATTTCTTAAAAAGAATAATGTTATATGTTGATAATTTATTAAATCTATCAACGATAAAATACCAAATAATATGTCTTTAAAGTATTTAAATGTTATTGTTATTTTTTATATATATATTACACTTTTTTATATAATTTACTAAAAAATATTAAATACAAAATAACAAATAATATATTTTTAAAAAATGTTATTTGAATGTTATTATTTTAATAATAATTATTATTATTATGATAACATAGGTGACTTTTAAGCTGAAAAAAAAAAGACACATTAAACATCAAATATCTGTTTGTCATTGAGCATAATCTTGTTGTACCTCCTGTGCAAATGCCATTGGGGTCAAACCAGCAGCTGGAGTCTGAAGGTGGAGGTGAACCTGCAGGGAAATGTATGTATGTGCCGGCAAACAGCACCTTATCTAACGTCAGGTTCACAAAAAAGCAGCGATACAGTTCAGATCCCCAGCCATCAGTGTCTAAGATCACATAGTCGCTCTGCCCGTTCCCTTGGGCGTCTATGCGGATGTTCTGGTTGAACCCGGAAAATGAAATGTTCCTCGTGAAGGAGGCCAGGTTGGATCCGGAGAACCACTTACCAGCTCTTCTTGCATTGTGCATGGACTTGGCAAGGAGGTACAAACTGTTGTAGATTGTACCAAAGAGCGGAGAGACCTAAAATGTAGCAGAACATTTTAATGCAATGTTTTAAACACGTGTACAGATAAGATTCGCAAAAGTTTCAAAGTGCACCGTGCACACCTGCTCTGGCTCTTGTGACACCGTCAGTTCTCCAAATTGTTTGGCCATGTTGAACGCCTCATTGAATGACATCAGGTCTGACTCCATGGTGATGGTGAGAACAGCGTCGTAGGCTTTGCGCAGTTTGGTGTTGTTTTGCAGCGGGAAGTAGGTGGTGTTGGTGTAGGGCAGGCTGTACAGGAGGGTGTCGTATGGTATAAACACATACTGACCCTTTGTCAGTCCCATGTCATTGGCCTTCATCAGGAATGACGTTTGTTGCTCTCCTCCAATGAGTGCTGAGTGCATGCACATAATTATGACTGAAACACATGGGAAAATAAATTCATTCAGATACAATTTAATACATTGCACCTAAACATAAAATGTTTTAATACATTTTGATTAGAAATTTGTGTGACAGTTGAATGAATTGGACAAACTTTGAACAAAAATAGTTTACAATTAAAAAGCTTAGGTTCGCCTAAATATCTATAACTGAGCAACAAGTGTAGTGCATGCATTTACACACAGGTTTAAATACATTTTTAAATTTTTGCTAGTTTGTTAGAAATAAACCTCCATTTAATCACTGTAGCAAAAGAAAATTAATTATATTAATAAAAAATATATATATTAGTCATAATACATATGATCTATTACAGAATTGCATAAAAATAATTATAAATATTGTATAAAATATTAAGTATATAAATACACATAATTAATTTTTTTACTTTTTATTGTATTAACTTTAAATATAGCAGAATATATAAATTACTATATAAATAATAATATAATAAATATTATAAATTAATTAAATTATGTTTGATTATAAATACAATCATAACAATATTTATTGGTTAAAACAATTGCTTACGATTTATGTGATATCTTTTGTTTTACTGGTTACATTTGTCATCTTGAGTCTACACAGAAATTGGTCTTAAAAATACTGAGAAATATTTACTGCAAAAATCTCTAGATGCCTCTAAACATAAAAGGAATGTTTATGCAGACACTGCAAATGTATTTGTCCAAAACACTTCACCTTTTATCTCCCCTGCGTTTTGTATGCTCAGCAAGGTGTTCTCCAGCATGGTGTCATTATTCCCCGCAGACACAACAATGCCAACAGGAAGCCCCTGGTTTCTGAGAGCGCTAGCCAATTTGGCAGCCGTGTCGATCCATATATCCTCATTAGAAGACACGATGGCTATGTTAGCCAAGCTGAAAAACCTAAGCACACTGAAGAGCACCCGTGTCGGGGATGGTAAAGTTCGAGCAAATGTTGGGTAGCCCTGGACCCGGTCTAACTCATAGTTAATGCACGCCCATGAAAATAAAGACCTGTCCCAATTCTTGCCCATGAGCGCTGCAGCGTTACAGTATCCTGGATTTGTAGGGCCTACAAATGCATCAACAGTGTTCTCATATTGTACAAATGAGGTCAAGGCTTTGGAAGTCTCGCAAGCCTCCTGAAGGATGACGAAGTCCATCGTACAGCCCAGGTCTAAACTAAAATCCTCGTTTATGCGGCCAACAGCCAGTCTGGACGCAATGGCAGGAAGTGATTTGGCGTAATAAGGGTCACAGTTCCAAGGCCCCAGGACGCCTACTTTGAAAATCAGGCATTGGACACAGCAAGGAAATGTCAAAACACAGAGAATAATCCATAGTGTAATGCTGTAAAATGGGAGCGTGGAGAGGCTGTGTCTGCTCCGGAGGACGGAGCAGCAGCAGGGGTAACTGGAGAACTCCCATAAAGCACCTCCGAATGGGAGGTGAATATGTTGCATTGTCCTCCGTCAGAAGCCGTTATGAGAGATGGATGTTTCAAAGAGTCACCTAGAAAACAGCAGATTAGGCGTAAAGTGAAGTCATGGCACCTGTTGGTCAGTTTTCAAGGCCAAATTTTCAATGATCTGTTATAAACAAAGATAGGTTGTATATTTTAAGTACAGTAATTAGTTGAAACTCGACTTTACAATTCTATCTAAATGATAAGAAAACAGTGGATGTAGATATTATGGATTTTTTTGTAAATGGGAAAATATATATATGTTTTTTAACTAATATTTAAAACATTTCAATATTATCAGTATTAACAGTATTATCATTTTAAATACAAAAAAAAGGTTATATTTGGTGGACTTCACTACTATGTACTGACATTTAAATTAATCATTTGATACAGTGCACTTTTTGTGTTCATCCATTACATTAATAATTACACTGTTGACCCATCAAGTATACCGCCAAAACATTCAACCAAACCTGTCCCTTACCCGTATCCCACCTCGTTAGCATCAAAAAGAGTATTGCAATACAATATAAACACAATACTGGATTTACTTTTTGATGTAAGTACATAAGGCCACCTAGTGTGATCAAAAGGTGGATTTTACAAAAAGGAAAGAGTACTTTTATGTTTAAATTTCTTGTTTAATTCAATTTGTAATTTTTTCCTATTTTGTTTTACAATTATTTGTGAAAATTTGATGCACTACAAATGCAAAAAATGTATAAATAATATTTTTCTGCACTTATATTTATGCGAGTGAACAAACTGATACACATTGCTATATAAAAATGCAATTGAGAAACTGAACTTACCATTATTTATAGGGGCCTCTTGATGCATTAAAACATCTCCACAAAGTTTTACCTCTCTCCTCCAGTGTTTTCTTCAATCACGCAGATTTATATCCTTCATATGGTTAGATGGTCATCTTTCACGACGGCTTTCCAGCATCAGTCGCGCCGAGTGCTTAAACAAATGTTGAAAAGATCTCAGCTGACAAACAAGAGTTTGATGAGGCTCGTCAGTGGCGTTGAGAGATTCAACTTCAGCACCCTGGAGAGCTACTTAATACCTGCAGTCATCAATCCAGGTGCCCTTTTGCACCTTCACAATTCACACCTAAGGTTCAGTAACATTTTCCAGCTTCACTGTTATGAATTTTGCAGCACGACTACTCGATGGTGTTGTCAATATTAGTTACATTTTTACCTTATTTCCTTTGCATCGCTGTTTCTGAAATCCTTGACGAGCTTGAAAATAATTAAATGCATCACTACAATCAAATCAAATTAAAGCGATTTGCGTTTTAAATATATCTACTCGAAATTATCTAGAGGCCTAGATGTTTCTCTATTCAATGAGTCCTTTGAAAGTGACCCGCGGATGAATGTAATCCATACTTGGTCAGGGACAAAATAAGAGGATTGCAAACATACGTTAACGCTTCAGACCCACCTTTACTGAATGAGCTAGACATGAAAGCAACTAGTTACTTTTTAAACAAACTAAGAAAATCTCAAATAATTTTAATGCGTGTTATGGTGTACAGTCATCACAAGCGAAAATTGCACATTAGGAGGAGCCCTCGATGGGCTAAGAAGAATCATTAAATGCAATGAACCATTAATATAATGCCATATAGTCACCCATTTTCAACATTGAATGAATAGTTTTTTCTTTTATATTAATTTATATTTGGTTTATTTTTAAACCAAAGCAAACGCTTTGCACAAAAAAAAAAAAAAAAAAGTTTCTGTTGATTCTGGATTTTTGAAAATGTGCAAACAAAAATACAAAACAAATGCACACTTGACACAGTGTTATTGAGAAACATTGAGAGCATTGTTTGTGTTTATTTATTTAATAACTAATTGATTAGTCAAAAACAAAAAAACTATAAGGCATAAAAATTTAATTAAAATTATTAAAAAAAAAAGAAATACATACATTTCAGCTTAATTGACTGGAGATTGTAATTCTTCAAATGCATTATATATATATATATATATATATATATATATATAAATGACTATGAACACATTTTATTTGTATAAAAGAATAACACACACACAAATAATATATAATATATAATCTTATCTTCAGGTTCCTATTTAAGGTCGAGCAAGGTCTCAGCAGCCTACTTCCACCTCGCCATGGAGACCCCACCGTGCATGAGTTTATGCAGTGTAATTAAGCATTTGTTTGGTGTAGCTGTGATCGGCCCACTTCAATTGAATTTGCACAAGGTGTATTGGGTATAATTAAAGTTAACGAAGGGCGCTCCCTTGGACGATCCCTAGAGTTCTCTTACATTTGCCTGCGTCAGTTAAACCTTGTGTTTTGAGAATTGGTCTGAGCTCATTTGGTCTATTAGCACAATGTTTATGGTTTACAGAGAAATACGAACCCAAGTAATGATAAACATTTTTCTTGTGCTTTTACTGTTTGATTCACATTTGAAATGCTTCTAATTTGCAAGCTATTAAAATGGTATGGTTGCATAAGTCTTGACTTTCTGATGGATCACGTGACTTTTGGGATTTTCTGATGTGCTTGAGGAGCTTAATGCAGCTGGGCATGGGTGCAGGCCCTGTGTACGTCTGCCTTCAGGTTACTGTAGAGATTTTCTGGTTATATGTGCAGTGAGAGTGAGAGAGCGGGAGGAGGCAGAGAGAGATGTGCTGACCCATATCCAATAAGCCTCTGAGCTTCTTAAATGTTACACCTTGACACCTCTGCCCTACAACCAGAAACAGAGGATGCAAACTCAGCAAAGAGTCCCCAAAGCACTTACAGGTAATATTACAGCACTCTAGTACTCAATAACCATTTCTAAAGGAAAAAAAACAAGTGTTTACATCTTTGAAACATTTACAGGGTTTCCATCGATATCTGTATTGATATCATTATTAACCACTGCTATAAATGCACTTCGTATCCTTTCTGATATTTGTTATACAATGAATAATATTTGTGAATATATCTTTAATGTGGGGTTCTTGAGGACAATTGTTTTTGTTTTATTGTACTGCCATCTAGTGGAGGAAAAACAAACTGCACTCTTTTAAATATTCGCGCTCATTCATCCGTGACAGATTAGAGGTTGTTTTAATAATATTTAAAAATATATAAATAAACCAGTTCATGCATAACCATCACCGTCCTCCTTTTGTTTTTATACACTCTTTGTTCTTTAGTCTTTAGTTTTTCGAATTATGAAGAAAAACATAAGAAGCTTTGTCAAGAGCTCAGATTTTGCAAGCAAAGGTTTTCTTTGTGACCTAAAACCGGTAATAATCTTTACACAATTATATTACATGCTTCTTTGGGGCTTTTTTATTACTTAATTAGTAAACCTTTACCATTACAGATGTAATTTAAGCTCAAGTTATATGTCTTTCAACATGAAATAATAGAATTAATAAGATTATCATGAGTTTATAAATGAAAATATTAATAAATTAGTTGTGAATAAATTGATATCTCACATTTTGAAAATACAAAATATGATTTCAGTGAAATGTTAAAGCATTAAGCATTAATTCGAGTAAATTTGTTATTTCGGTGATGGGGAAGTGCGAGATTAATCATGATTATATGTATTCTGTTTTTCGCAGCCTTAATTTTTAACAGAGAAAAAATGTGAAAAACATTATATAAATAAAACTGATTTGAACTGAAGTCTTTCTTTTCAGCGTAGCACCCACTGACACACGTCAACACTTTTATTCAAGCAGTTAAAACAAGAATATTTGTCATGGTTACTCAAATAGTTATTTCTCCTTGTCCTTATAGGCATGCCTTTCCTTTATTATAAAGTAGATTTTTTTTTTTTTTTTTTTTTTAGTTTAGTACAGCGGCAGCATAAAAGCAAGTGTTCATTTATTTGTTTAATCAAACAAAGATAAAGAAACAAAGAATTAAACAATGAATTAAACAAGGAATTTGTGTGCTACCTATTATATTTGAGATATCTGTGTGTCAGTACTGCCATCTTAAAAGTACGGGTGTGAATCTTGGTTTCACAATTCAATGCAATAAGATTATTATTTATCAACACAATGGCCCAGTTTCACAAACAT
>JAUCMU010000027.1:12558314-12569120 GCA_032275025.1 Enteromius treurensis | reverse complement strand
TTTCAGTTAGTCTGACTTACTGTCATTTGATTTGGTTTAAAATAAGTCAGACTAATTAAAACAAGCCTGGCTTATTTCGGTAAACTTGTTTTACGGAACAGGCCCCTGGACGAACTCATCTGCCTGCTGGGAAATACTGCCAAATTCATACTAAAGTAGTTAAAAACCTTTTGTGAAAAATGTTGTGGCTCCTCCCCCATAGCAGATAAAATCTCACTCCAAACTTTTGCTAAAACTTGAAAGCCCTGCTTCAACCCTCTAGTCTAGTATACATTTAAATGGTCTGTAGTGTTATATGTTAGCCGCTGGGGGGCGCGTCTAGGCGCTTGGTGGGCGCGGATTATCTTCAGCGAGTGAAACTCTAGACGAGACTCTGCCGCTTGCGGTGGCGTTTTATCGCTTCATCTTCTGTGGCCAGTCTGGAACCGATAGATCGACAAAGTCGCAACCGAGACATTACCGCAGACGTCCTCCTCCGCCCCTCGACAAAAAGCGCAGGATATGACAATCCCTAAAACTGAAGTGTTTTCCGATGCTGACCTGGAAAAGTAAAAGCTCTCCGACTGACGAGTCGCGGCACATGGTAAGTTTTACGCTAAAGAAAAAGTTCTTTCCTGCGCCTCACTCACAAACGTGTCTAACCGCTGGCGTTTGTTTATATTGTCTGTTTTACCTGACGAAATAAAAGAAGTATGCTGACTGCTTCATCCCCGGCAGTAACGTTAGTTCGCGTAATGAAAAATAAAGACACCGTGGAAAAGGAACGTTGCGTTTTCTTCTACATTCTGGTGCCGTGTAAGTGACACGTTTGTTGAGCATTAACTTTGTTACATAGTTCCTTTGCATTAGTGTTTTTAGCTGAATACAGATGTGGAAGCAGAGATTTTGGCTGTGTTTTAGTACCTAGTCAGCTGCCTACCTGGACAGCATGATAGTACATAACGTTAGATATTACAGTTAATCGACCGATAATGGTTTGCACGTTTGTTTAAAGAAATATTAATAATTTCTGCTGTTTACAAAATAATCAAATTTGGAACATGTAATAGAATTAAGCCATATGTATGTAAAAAGTCTTATTAATTCATCTTTAAAATATAAATGATGCATTGTATTAGGTTCTACTTGACAATTGGGCTTAAATTGCTGTTTTTCACACCTGAATGAAAGGCACAGTTGAGTAATTATGTTGTTTCCTGTTGGAGGAAGATGTTTAGCATTAAGTTCTATGCTTCAGACACCCACCAAACTTGTCTCTTTACTTATGACCCACCAAACTTGTCTCTTTACTTATGACCCACAACCAGTCCCTGTCTTGATATGGTTTTAAACTCTTTTAAAGTTTAAAGGATAAGATCTAGCTGTGCACGAGCTTTCTAGTACATGGGTGGCAACCTGCACGATGTCAGCTGTTCTGTAGTCACCCCCGTAAACATTTCTTGAACACTTTGATGCATGTCTCCAGCATGTAATTCAGAAGTCGCATGCTGCTGTGAAGTTGGCACCCAAAAAAGTACCTGGCATTCAAAAGGAAGCCCCCCCCCCCCCCCCCTTAAAGCACTACATTCTTTTAGCTTTATTGGATTAGGATGTCTCCTGTCTGCTAATTAAATTGGTTAAGAACTGACTTGAGTTCTCTTGTACTGTAGTTTTCTTTTGAGCGTGTTAACTGCAAGTTGGGAACAAACTGTGTTGTAACACTAGTCTCAGACTCACCTCAAGTGTGAGGGTAATTCTCACATTTAGGAGAGAGGTAAATGGTGTATGTAGCTGTTAACCACTGACAGTGATTACTCTTAAAATACATTCCACTTCGACTTTAGGATTTTACAGTGGGAGGTGTACAACACCTGGAGAGTTCATAACCCTGTCACACAGTCAGATGTCTACGTAGGGTTACTTAGAAACATGTAACCACAAGCTTGACAGAAAATTCCCTGCCACCAAATTCCATTCTTTTGGAACTTTCTAAAATTATTGTTACATATGAGCACTCAACCTGAAAACACAGAATGAACTGGTCTGGGGAAATGTGGCAGAAAATCATTTTTTTTGTGCTTTTGCAAGGCCCTGTTAAAATATAAACAGACTGAGACTTTGTCTTAAAGTTCACCCTAAAATAAACATTAACTCATCCTCAGGCCGTCCAGGATGTGGATGCATGTGTTTCAGCATCAAAAATGTGTTATTGCATCAGTTTCTCAATCATTGGCTGCTCTGCTCGGCCAGACAGCTGATAAAAACATGACAAGTAATCCGCATCCGACTCCAGGCCATCAACTAAAGTGAAAAACTGCATGTTTGTTAAGAAATGAATCCATTGTTAACATGTTTTAATAACGTTTCCTCCTGTGGAAATGTCTATCCCCTTTTGTCATCTTCGATCGAATTCCACTGCTGTGTTTTATCTTGTAAATGTCTGGCAGTCCGTACATATTTCTGCGCCTGTTTCTCTCCTGATTCAGATAAGACAACCGTTTCTCTGGAGAAAGCAAAATTACGGATGGAGAAAGCATTTGAATACATCTTAATGATAGATCTGTACCTTACGAACATGCAGCATTTTCCTCCACAAAATGTTCATTGATGGACTGGATTACTTGTAGATTGTTACAGTGTCTTTATCAGCCATCTGAACCTTCATCCTGACAGCACCCATGCACTCCATTGGACAAATTTTCAGCAAATTCTCATTTTGTGTGAACTGTTCCTTTAAACTGACCAACTGTGAGAAGAGAGTAGGGCAGGACTAACACAGAGGAACATCTCTGCTGTCTCTCTTTATCACCAGAGAAGAAAAGGAAACGGAGGTCAGGGACTATACCCCTCACAGATTCAGTTTATGTACAACTTTGTTGTTATAAAAAAGCTATATATATATATATATATATATATATTCAGTTATATCTGACTAAATTGTTGTCAGTGTAAACACTGAAAGTGAAGTGTTGTATTTGTACTTATTATGCAATCAATTACATAAGAGGTCATTGTTATACCTAGCGTGCTGGCTCTGTTAATCTTTAAACGTATCACTACACGCACTCTTACAAAGCAATGTTCAGTCATTTTTTTTGCCGCTTCATTCTAATGGTCAAGGTTTGTAGTCAGGTTAACCCAATGCCCAGATTCAGCAGTGTTGTTTGTATTTAGATCGTGAGCCAAGTGTTGAAAGAGGTTGAAGTTCAGGTCATTTAGTTAAACAAAGAGCCCATGGCAGGGCGGTCCGATAATAAAAGTCGGCAGTAGTGCGTGGCAGAGCATTTATAGAGTTCAGCTAGAGTCAGAGAGAACATCTTGTACCTGCGTGACGCATAAATCTTCTGTCTACTTTTTGTGAGTCTGCATACTCCATGAAAACACGTAAGCAGGGTTCAGTTATTTATGCGTGTAATGATTTTTTGCACTTTGTTTTCTTTAGCAATTTACATGTGTAATTCAGGTTTATATATAAAACAGCACTGTTTTCAACACTGATAACATGAAATGTTGTAGATGAGCATGTGTCAAATCTGAAGAATGTGTCAAATTAGTGCAGAAGTTACAATAAATGTAGACTGATAATAACTATATCAATAATTTAACTTGGCTTAGTTTAATATTGGTTTATATATATTAAAACATCAAAGTCTTTGAGGTTCTCTATTTTCTTTTAATGAATTATTACGTGCTAACTGTTCTCAAAATCTCCATGAGAAATCCTTGCTTGCACCCTTCTAATCATGACAAGATGTTGCTGTAATTGAGAAAGTCAAATTTAGTAGACTCTTTGATCATAAGAATTAGGTCAATTCCTTCGAGAAGGAGCGTAAAAATTAGGACTCTATTAGCACTTGAAGAGAATATTGATACTGAAAGCACAATGGATCCAGAGTGACAAGCATGTTCGTGCAGCTCTACATGATTGGCTGCTTTGGTTTACACAATTACCATATGTAAAGAGCAACCACTAATCTCTTAAATACCCCTGAGGTGGCTTATGGTTTAGTTTTGAGGAGAACCGGATAGTTATAGGAACTATAGATAGCCTATAAGGAACTAAATGTTAAAGTTGAATATGATTGGCTCATTCTGTTTTGGGACTGTGTAATTAAACCCTGTACTGTGTGTTGTGTTTTTTTTTTTTTGGTTTATAGCTCACCATGGCCACATTGCTGTCTCTCTTCTTCTCTTTGCTTGGCCTGGCTGTCATAGGAGCGGTGAAGAACTGCCATCCACAGTGTCGGTGTGAAGTGGAGAGCTTTGGCCTCTTTGACAGTTTCAGCCTTACCAAAGTGGACTGCAGTGGAATCGGCCCTGGAAACGCTCCTGTCCCCATCCCGCTGGACACGTCTCATCTCGACCTCTCCTTAAACTCCATCACCTCCATCAGCGATTCGATGCTCTCTGGACCGGGTTACACCACCTTGGTTAGTCTGGATTTGAGCGGCAATCTCATTTCTCAAGTTAGTCCCAAAGCGTTCTCCAAACTTCGCTACCTTGAGACGTTGGACCTGAGCAACAACGCTCTCGAGGATCTCAGCGACGGCTGCTTCACCGGACTCCCACTTGTTGAGCTGGACCTGAGTGAAAACCGATTCAAAGAGTTCAGTCTGGATCTCTTCACCACCAGAGCTCAGGATGCACCAATCACGGTGGACCTCTCAAGAAATCTTCTTACCGCCGTTTCCAGGAAGACCCCGGGCCAGTCATTAAACATCAAGAGTCTAATGCTGGCAGGGAACCAATTGAAGAAGGTGCCGGTGTTTAACGGGATCCCACTTCAGTATCTGAACCTGGACGGGAATCTCATCTCCAGCATTGATGCAGGGGCCTTCGATTCGATGACAGAACTGGTTCACCTGTCTCTCAGCAGCCTGTCTGACCTGACCCTCATTCAACCAGGTGCTTTTAAAGGTTTGAAGAACCTTCAGGTCTTAGACTTGTCAAACAACAGCCGGCTCAAGACATTGAGCCCAGATGTATTTAGTGGTCTCGTCTCTTTACAAGAGCTCAGTTTGTCCAATACTCCTATCACACCATTATCAAGGGCCGTCTTTACACAGATGCCAAGCATAAAGAGCATAGCTTTAGGTCCAAATGTGCATTGCTGGAAAACACACAAGCAAGGACAGTTCCACAGACAGATTGGACAAGCCAAAGCTAACGATATACTCACCTGTGACAACGCAGGAATGATCTTATGAGCCTGAAGTGCCAGGAAAGACTCCTTTTCTCATCTCTGTGCCTTGTTAGTATCTCATAAGATCTTTTTTTTTTAATACAAGATTGCATCATATTTGCACATACTATGCCAACTAAGGTCCATTATTTGATGTGTTCATCACATTTAAGCACGCACAATACATCGCAATGATTCATGCACTTTAGTTACCACATTTCTGTTCTTCTCTTAATATGTAACCTGAGATTTGCGGTGTGATGTCAGCTCTGATGTGATGTTTTTTTTAATTTTGTTAAACAGTCTTAAAAACTGGTGTGTACAAACACACCGGTGTTGCAGGTCAATGTAGAAGTCATGGTGTCTTAAACAGTAATTGAAACAACTAAGTATTTTGGAATTTCATGTTTCTAATGTTTGTATGCCCCCTTATGATCAACTTTAAATCTGATGGGCAATAAAATTTGGTGTGTTTAATAAAATAGGGCATTTTTGACTGAAGCACAAAAGATAAAATACAATTTAAATGTAATTTATTATTTTGTCAGTGACGAGTTCTAATACTGAACTAAAAAATATGATTAGAAACTACACTTTTTTTCCTACACAACACTCAGACTGATACTTGAGAGAAATGTAACATTAATGAGTTCACGTCTCTTTATAATTCCTAAATTGTCATTTCACAGACGTTTACTTGATGTGAAATTTTGCACTTTTTATGAGATTTGTATGGATTTGGAAAAAAATGCATGATGATTGTTCATCATGCGAGCTGAGGTATGTTTGTATATACTCCTAATAAAAGATAATCAACTTTAACACATAGCAGTGTGTTTGATCTTGTGATTTAATGCTCATTTCTTTAAACTGTATCAAATCCTCCAAAGTTACGCCATTGCTGGTGTCTTTCAGCACATGTTTCTGACTCACGCAGTGCATTCAGTCATAATACAGGCCTCGCTAATGTGGTCCCTTTCATTTTAACACACTCAGACAGCCATAATTTGTTTATTAAAAAAACGCACACCCAGTGTTTTATCCCACACTTTTTTTTTTTTTTTTTACAAGAATAAGGCATTATGCATTCGCTCAGACGGAAGACGGAAGACTTGATGGCTGAATTGGAACAGATGACTTCAGCCTGTGAAACTTTAGGCTTGTAGGCCTCACAGACAGAGTATTCATATATCCCCTTAGCTGCTCTGAATTATTGCCAAGATCCAGCTCTTTGAAATTCTAGGAGACTAATGCCAAAGACCCCCCCCCCCCCTGGGAAAAAAGGTTTATTTAACAGCTAAACTTTCTCTTCATCACTTAAGGCTCTCTGCCATGCTCAAGATAAATAAGTCATGCAAATAAACGTGGGCCGAAGAGTCAATGAATGTCATCATGAAATCCTTCAAAATAAAATAGATCAGCATTTCCTGAAGAAAACCCCATTGTTGTCAGGCAGCAAAAGGTTTAGTTCTGTATATATAAATAAAAAGACCAATCACAATAGTATGCTAGATAATGAAAAGAAAAGAAAAGACCAATTGCAAACCAGATTATAGGGAGGATTTATGTTTTTATTCATGGCTACATGGCATGTCTAGAGATTGTTTTTAAGTTAAACGGTCCCACTTTATATTAGTTGGCCTTAACTACTGTGTACTTATATTTAAATGAATCACTGGTTTCTGTAATTACATGTATAATTACATTATTGACCCATCCTTTATACCTTAAACATACCCATACCACCACTTCTGTCACTCACCTTACCCCCTATCCCACATCAATAGCAGCAAAAGTGTTACGCAATAATGTACTTTAGTGACCTACTCAACAAATCCAAACAAACCAGTATTAACCTTTACTGTTCTGTTAGCTTTGCGCATGGTCACAATGAATTGCTAAATTTGATTTAGAACAGACGCTGCAATCTTTCTTGTCTATTATGAGCCTCAACTTGCCTTACCATGTGAGAGGTTGCACTAGACATGATGATGTATACAGATATGGGGGACAGTTCATTGGGTTGTGAACTACTGTGAGTTCTCCTGCTTGTGTGTACAATACTGCTTCATAAATCTATAAGTGTCTCTTATCACTTGCTTTCACTTTAGATAAGCATAAAATGAAATGGGCCTTAGGTGAACTATCTGATATGGTATAATCGATCCAAGCCACAGTTCATTAGGGAAAGAGCCAAAGTAATGAGTTCACGTCTCTTTATAATTCCTAAATTGTCATTTCACAGACGTTTACTTGATCTGAAATTTTGCACTTTTTATGAGATTTGTATGGATTTGAAAAAAAAAATGGTATGTTTGTACAAAATTATACTCCTAATAAAAGATAATCAACTTTTACACATAGCAGTGTGTTTGATCTTGTGATTTAATGCTCATTTCTTCAAACTGTATCAAATCCTCCAAAGTTACGCCATTGCTGGTGTCTTTCTGCACATGTTTCTGACTCAAGCAGAGCATTTAGTCATAATACAGGCCTCGCTAATGTGGTCCCTTTCATTTTAACACACTCAGACAGCCATGATTTGTTTATTGAAAAAAACACACACCCAGTGTTTTAGGTGAGCTATCTGATATGGTATAATCAATCCAAGCCACAGTTCATTATAGGGAAAGAGCCAATACTGACATGAAAACCAACAAAGTCAGTCTTGAAAAACACTCTCAATAAGATTCCCAGTTTATTCAAGGCTAAACCAGATCACAAACAAAATGAAGCAAGAATAAAAATGAACCGTGGTCACATTTTATGGAAATCTCATTCATTTTTCATTAGGAAAGCATTCTTACAAATGTGCTATACCCGTGCTTGTTTCAGACAGAGTGCAGCTATTGATTTCCAATTCGGATTCAGAAAAAAAGTTTAAGAGAAGAAAATATCAAATCTATTTCAGTTGCAGGTTTAAAATGACACAGTCTTACACTTGAAACAAGCCAACTTCTTATGTTTTCATACAAAATACAAACCTCATAATAGTGTTTTATTTCTCAGAGCAGGTTGTGTACACAGTACAAACAAATTAAAGTTCTCATGTGCTTCTTGGAATAAACAAAGGCGGGCCTGTAATTATTCTTTGCTGAAATCTAGTTTTTTTAAAAGAGACCATGTAAAAAGCAAACAACATAATTCTCTGGATTTTACCACGTTTTTTCCTCCTCTAAATATTCTCTAAAGTATGGATGCCTATTTCAGCCACACAAACAAGAAAAAAGTAAATCACATTTTAACAACATTTTAAACTCACAATTCTGAAAATGAACTCTTAGTTTAAATATTACAGTTGTTTTTTGTTTCCACCATAAAATATGAAAACTACTTTAAAAGCTACTTTTTCTGTGATTCAGAAAAAATTAGACATTAGGCTGAATTTGAAATAAAGTGCTAAAAATAGTATATAAAGTGATATAAACTCAGAACTGTGAGATATAAACTTAAAAATAAATAAAAATAAGGAATCACAGTTTTTTCCCTCTTACTTATGAGTTCAAATCTCAAAATTTTGATAAAATGGAAAATTAATTCTCAAGTTGCTGCTGGAGTCACGCACAGTACAGTCATCTTCATTCCCTTTTGTTAAGGACCCAGCGTAAGTCTCACAGTATCAGAAAGCCAGCACAATAGAGGCTTTCTCGCTGTGACACTGCATGCAAGAGAAAAGCTTTATTGTGCACCAGAATAGACGCACCAGGCTCTGTGTTCACACGTCACACTAAACCGGGTTAGTGTTTTGTGTCAGAGCAAAACATTTGATGTAGCTACCCTCCTTTTAGAGGTGCTGACCACTTAATGATGTTTACATTCCATGCAATGCATTAGTGCAATACCATCATACACTTGTAATTTTTTGCATTCTTCTGCAGCATGGATTCAAGAAACCTCAGAGGGATTGTTCTCATCACTAAGGGGGGAAAAAAGCATTCGGTGAAGGCTGAGGACGTGCCTACGGAGTAATCTGATCATGGAGCAATCTGTACTGCCAAGAAACCATTCTGTCTTGGGACTGAACCATTCAGAGGACACTAATCTGCCTTTTCAATTGTGAACAAAAATTATTTTCACACTACATGGCTTTGAGCTTAGCTAATTTCTTTGTCCAACATGACACCGCAGCCATCAAAAACATGTCAATTATACACTGTTGTTTGCTACTGAGCACAGACCTGTGAGGGTTTGCTTTTACTTATCTGCTTTAAGCCATGTGAGTTGACCAGCACGCACTCATTCCTGCCCATTCCTGGGTGGCCAATGTCCAGTTTCCTGTTTTGACTGATAACAATAAAGACTGGATTTCAGATTCACATTCCGACCTGTAAAAGGGACGTTTACAAAAACTCTCCTGCACGTACAAGCTTATATTAATATGACTCAGCTAAATGGTTAAGTGATATGTTACCACTTACACAACTTAGAGTTGGGGTTGTACCACGGGCTTTCCAAGAAAAACAGACATATCCTGGGATTGTAAGCCCACACTGACGTCCAACATCTGGTTACCATTAAGGTCCGTTGACTCAAGTTACTCGCTGCAGGAAACAATCGCACAGCTCAAAAAAACCTTCTGAGGGAGCCTCACTTTGCCAAAACACTGCCTGAGCCTCATTTATCGCAAAAATGTAAAATTGTAAATTCTAAACCTGTATGACTTTCTTCTTTGGAACAAAACATAAGTCATTTTAAAGATTACAGTTAATATGCACATTTGTCACATTGTCACCACGACCCGAAGGTGAGTAAATAATGACAGAATTCTCTTTATACACAAAGGATCTCAATCTGAAACCTTTATCGCTGAAGACTTAACATTCAAGGCCCCTTTCTTGGTCATTTCAGTTTGACTTGTTTTAATGACTTCAAGGAAATGTATCAATTTAATGTGTAATGTGTTGATTATTATGAAATCAATGTAAACGTAATTTATCTTAAAGCAACAGAGCAGCGGCAGCAGGTTCTGTTTAAGCTTGGCTTTTATCTGCAGCAGCTGTGTAATTGCCTGCACGTGCCCCTTTTTGTCTCAACCATAGAACAGCTTCCCAGCTGACTGATGAGGAGCTATTTTACTTTGAGCACCACCTCGTGGCTTTTCTGGAAACCATGCTTCTCTTCTTCATGAAATTCCACTGACAGAATGTCATTTTTCCGGCACCATTCAATGCTTTCCCCAAATAAATTAATTTATGCTAATAATAATCCTGGCAGAATGGCATTCTGTGGTGTAGTTTAAAATAGTGGATATCTGGCTGTATCCGAAATCGCCCTCTATACTCTCAAAAAGTGCACTATTTAAGTGGACAGCCATTTCGAGTGTCCGAAACTATAGTGGACGTTATCGGGTGCACTCAATAAATTCCACAAAGCACAGCAGAAACGAGTGCACACCCCCCGTAAGTGTGATTGTCGCGCGCCGAATGAATTCCTGTGTTTTGCCAGAAGATGGCGCCCGCAGCTGAATCGTCCATCCATTCATTTGACAGTTTTTCTCAGTCGCTTTGGTGCATTTCTCACAACAGTATTTAAATTTGCACAAATGTTAATGCATTTCTCAAAACAATGAGTCATGTGTGCACATCATAGTAGCAGTTTCTCATTCTTTCCAACAAATTGCAAATGCTTTTGGACATGCATCAATT
>JAUCMU010000027.1:12527914-12543031 GCA_032275025.1 Enteromius treurensis | reverse complement strand
ATAAATGTCAGTTCGTATCGGATTCCTGCCTCAGTGTACTCTCTGCTTGCAAGGAAGCGCAAGCGCGAGCCTCACGAGCCGTCAGTCGTGACATATATGGAATAATGCCATTGTTTTTACCCAATATATTTTTGAATTATGACAATAAAATTAAAGAAATATTGCATCGGCATATTGACGGTAAGAGTGTCCTATTTAAAACAACGAGGACCCTTCAAATGGAAAAGTGACTAAAAAGGGGTACCTTTATCTTCAAAAAGCGATGCAAAAGGGTTTTGACCAAGTGTCAAAATGTGACGAGTTGGAGTGAGACTGTGTTATACTTTCAGGACATATCCTGGGCATACATGGGTATTTCTTCAAACATGGATATTTTTGGCCCTGTAAACATACAGTATAAAAATAAAACATACTCTCAGCATTAACAAAAGAATCCTCACCTTGCCCAGAAAGTGTTTGCGATAGGCCCGTGAGATGCTGTTACACTCCAGTCTGTAGCTGAAGCCTCCTCCTCCCCCGGGACTCAGACCATCCTCCTCCTCCTCTTCACAGAAGCTGCTGTCTGAGGAGATGGGCGTCCCAACCGGAGCCTCAGAATCCTCAATCCAATATCCACCAAACTGAGGTAAAATCACCTGAGGGTAGGGACCACCCTTCTCCAGGACCTAGACAACAAAACCAAAAACCCCAAAAATAGCCATTAAAGTCATAATTGGTTTTAATTATATATTTCAATAACACTGGAGAAGTTTTGACATGCCCTGACATTTGTGTCTTTTTCTTCTGTATAATAAAAACATATTAATGGCTAAAGTCTGGTTACACTATAATCAGTATTACCTGGACTACAACAATATGTAAAAAGCATAAATGTACTTATTTGTCTTTATGCGTGGTTAGGTTAAAAAATAAAAACAATAAAATGAAGTCACTGGAATAAGGCCATAAAACACATACAGGACATTTGTTCACAAGACTTTTGAGAACTTGATGTTGTAGACAAGAGTTTTTGGTAAGAAATGATGTGAAAATCCTCCTTTTCACTCATTCACAGAAAACAATATGTTGATTTAACTTTTGTAAGAAAGGCTGTATGTGTAACGATCAGCTGGATGTGCCAGTCCAGCTCTCCATGAACTGTGTGTGTGTTTGTGTCTGTTTTCATTCATGGACTCATATCAATGAACTCTTGTCTCCGCCCACCTTGTCTGTTGCCATAGTCATTCTCATTCATGTCTCCGCCCATCCTATGTGTTGCCATAGTTGTTCATTTCAAGTCTCCACCCACTGACCTACTTTCTATGTGCACTTAAACCCCGGATGTGTTTCGGTTGTCACGGTTCATTGTACTGTCGCCTTGTCTAGTATTTCATTCGTGTTCTCGTTCTGTTATCGACCACGCCTGCTCCCGGACTACCGCTCTCGCCTTGCTCTCTGGATTCTGTTCGCTACCCGCACGACCCCCGCACGGACTTTGAAGACTCTTTTGCTCTGCCTCCACCATTGTTGTTTACCAGTCATGACCCTGACTGTCTGTCTACGCTCTGTGTGTCAATAAAACAGCTTGCACTTAAATCCGCACGCCTCCTCTACTCTCTCATCGTGACCGTATGTGAGGGAGTGACAATGTTTGAAGCTCCACATTTGAATATATTTTAAGATATAATTGATCTCTGATGCTGAAGCTGAATTTTCATCACCTTCAGCCTTCAGTGTCACATGATCCTTTAGAAATCATTCTAAAATGCTGATTTATTGCTTCTTATTATAATCAATGCTGAAAAACATTGTTCTGCTTACTATGTTTCTGAAACTCTTGATCCTTTTCAGGATGCTTTAATGAATAGAAAGTTCAAAAGAATGGAATTTATTTAAAATCGGGGAAAAAAATACATTACCATTGAAATGTCTCTATGAAAAATATTTTAAAACGTTACATTTAGAACAATTACATTTATAAATATTACCTTTAACAATAGCAATGCTGAAGTTATTAATGAAAGCTAATGGCTAACTATCAAACTACGGAAAAATACACATCACAGTGTATGAGATTTCTTGCCAGAGACAACAGTTTAGCAATCATTATACAAACATCTACATGCAGTGATTAACCAATCAGAAGTAATTCAAAGAGCTGTGTACTAAATAGAGACGATCTGTTCCTTTCAGCCTTAAAACACTTGAAAATCAAGAAAACCTTCTTGTGCTAAATTGCTAGTACACAAACAAAATAGTACAGAGTACATAGATCTAGGCTAGATTTGTAATGTTTGATTTGAACAGTTGTGTGTTTAGAAGTATTTGTGTGCGTGTGTGTGTGTGTGTGTGTTCTTAGACTTACATCCTCAATCCGGGGGTAAGGGATGTAGTCATCCTGTAGGAGAGAAAAAGAAATTTGATCATAGGATAACATTGAAAAGTCAATCACAGACTGTTTATTGCAATGAAAAACCCCAAGAACAGGATAGAGGAATAATATTTACACCAGAAAACGAATGATAAAACAATAATAATAATGCGAAAGCAACAAAAAAGGCATATTCTTGTATTCCAATAACCATATATTGGATATAAAGGTTTTTAGTCTGCTTTTGGTCTCTCTGGCGGAGTCATCATCACTGACCTTTACGTCAGCCAAAAAAAGTACTTGATGTTGATTGATGCTGTAGAACTCAAGAGTGTGGCTGATGTTTATCAGAATATTAATAGAGACGAAAAGACCCCACTCACAAACAAGCACTTAGAGACACAATGCACACATACTCTACACACATTCACAATACCAGCCAAACCTTGTATTTCTTAGTCTCCTCAGTTTTGGGAATCTGCCGTGTCCAGGAAAGCAGAAGAGGGTGAAAAGAAGAAGAATAAATGACAAACTAACAAATGAATCCCTGTTAGTCAAATGAGCTCCCTAAATAAAGCAACTCTGTTTCCAGTCAATAAACCCTTCAGAACATTTTGTATTTTTCATTTTCCTTTTTTTAGGGACTGGTGGCTAAGTAATCTGTGGTTGTTTTCACTGGACGGTCCAAGAAAAACTGTTGCCTTAGAGATAAATAAAGGAAGAAGCTCTTGTTCACTTAAAAACATTTGTAGTGCTTGTTGCGAACCTCTACATCTGAACTTTGCAACATAAATGACAATTATCTGTAACGTAAATACAATGTCAGATATTATATAGATCCGATATAACAATAATATTATATAGATCTGACAACAACAACATATTGCTGTATAACACTGCATGTAAGCCAACAGTATGTCTTTAGTTTAGCTATTTGAGACTTTCCTACATGGCATTATGAAAATGGCAATAATTGACATAATGGCATTTAGACATTAAACAAATAAAATGAAAAATTAATTAATTAATTAAAATACATTTACATTGTTCATATGTGTTTTTTTATTTATTCATTTAATTGTTTAAAATGTGAATTATTTCCAATTGATTTATATATAAATACATTTCTAGTTTTAAAACCATTTAACTGATATCTCTGCCATTTGTTTATTATTGCAAAATATCTCATTAAATAGTTCTCTGAATTTAAATTGAGTTCTACTATGGACTGACATCTCAACCATACGGTTGAGTTACATAAAAAAACATAAATAAACAAAAATGTATGTCTACTAATAAGAATTTTATGTTAGCTCCTTTTAGGGATGAAAGTTAATTAATAATATAAAAAAAAAACGAATTGAAAATGACTAAAATTAAATATATTATGTAAAATTAAAAATATGCTTTATAAGATAAAAAATTTTATGGGATCACAACTTCATTTTGGAGGAAAAACATTACAAGTACATGTGATCCATTGGAGAGAGACATCAGCCTTTCAGACAAACCTTTGCATCGATCTGTCACTCATACTGAGGTCTGAACAAGAAGACTGAGAGCTTTAATACCTCCAAAGCTCCTGTCTCAACATAGTATTGATCAGCTGATTTTAAACTACCTGCTGCCCATCATCTACACACTCTCTCAAACACATACACACACGATGACAACAACATCGTCACGCTGCTGTTATATAACAGGTCAGTATGTCCTGTTCCTTGTCTCTCGCCCCTGTGGAGCTACAAACAAACCCCACCATAGACCCACCACAGAGAAAAGTGCCGGCTAAATCAATAAGTTTGAAATGAGCTCGAATGTGTAATTATTCATTCTGAGTAATTGAGGACTGGTCCACTGGAGAGAGAACACTTAGCCAGCACTCAAGGGCAAAAAAACAACATGCTGTGATTATTATATTATTATACAGTAAAATGCTCCGCAGCTAAAGTACAAAGATATTGTAGGAATACTGTTATTAGAGGAATCTTATTCGGAAGAAGTACATGCACTTATAAGATCATCTGAATGATGCAAAGGAGTCTTACCTGCATCCTTTCCAGCATGTCGAAGAACTCCGCTGACTGGAAAATAAAATACAATTGAGATTTATGGTTTTGTGGTGATGTGAGGTTAATACATTTTGACACAACAAAATACAAAAAAATATATTATTATAAAACAATATATATTTTAAGTTTTTTTTAAAAACGCATCAAAACCTGCACCACTGTGAAAGTCTGACCAATACTTCGAATCCAATTAGTTATGGTAGATAACAAATTCTATAAAGTAATTTCTATAAAACAAAAATATAAAATACTAAATTATTACATTGTTTTAAATCCTATAGATAAAAATGAGCAATAAAACATACAAAAATGTGAAAATATTTATTTTGAGATTTGGATTATTACATTTAGCAGTATTAACAAATTATTAGTTTATAAGATGAACATTAAGTGAGAATTAACAATTACTGTAATCTACAAATAAATGGGTAAAATGAGTAGCTCAAATGCACTGCAAGACAAATAAAATAATAAAATTGAAAAAACCTAATAAAATCAAACCAAAAATTCTAGAAAATTAAATATAAAATAAACTGAAAACCCAAAATATACAGCACAAGCTAAAAAATACACATATATATATATTTATTTATTTAATTTTTTTACAGTTAAGCTAAATAAATAACTAAATGACTTAAATACACTTTAAAATGCTAAACTTTCACTTTACACTTTATAAGATCGCTGAATATAATAAATGACTGTATGAGTATGATGAGAAAACAAAACAAATCCTACATTACAGTCTTATATTTAATTTTGGTTCCAGCCCTTTGTCTATAGATTCTCTGCTCACTGTAGACATTTCCTTAATCAACATGAGGTGCATCCTGGGATGCTTTCTAAACCTCTCTAAAGAAGTTCCCATGTATACTGGACACTCCCAACTTCCACAGCCTCACACAGAAAAGCATTATCGTATGTACAGTACAATCAAGTCAACAACTACAGACTAGTCCGCAATCCACCATTTGTAGCGCTGTATCATAAATATAAAAATGGGATACAGGTCAAGTTATGCTTTATGCATTGTAAATAACTTCTGTCTGCATGCACACTTAACAAACCATAATACTACTTCCTCACTCTAAATCAAACGTACTGAACCTTTACAGCTGCATTCAATTTCTGGGTTGTGCAACCATTAGGGCTTAATTATTAGTTATTTAAGAAGTTCAATAGAGGTTTAAAGCACAGTTTGTAGTCTAGACCTGAGGGGCTTATAATAAAAGCAACTCTCAATTACCCTTTGCACAAAACGTCTGCTGAACCCAAAGTCTCTTACCTTGACAGAGCGCCGCTGCTAGTTAAGAGGCAGTAGAACAGAAAAACATCTGATATTTGTTCAAAATAGATCCCCTGGGTTTAAGAATATTCCTGTGCTCGGATGGAGTGTAACAGATGCAAGTAGGACCGAACAAATGCAGAACGTTAATGTTTAACCTGCCATGGATCCAAGGGCAACTCACTTCACAAAGTCAACAGAGTAAAGCCCAGCTGAGACATAGTTGACCAAATAACCTTGAGGAACTGAGACCACAACATCAATAGGACACGCCAGAGAGGAACACGTGGACAAAGAAGGAACGAGGCAAAATAATCTGCGTATTTCTGGAAAGGCTTCGAAAGTTTTGCAACGCAGAGACCTTTTGACCCTTTTTTGCTTATAAATGGAACAATGTTTTTACCACTACCAAAAAAAACTCACGAGTCAGCAGTCCAATGCCTGAAGCAGTTTGCGTGAGCACATCAAATCAAATATAAAACATAAGAGCTACATGATAAAAAATTCACATGGGTCTTAAATTATGCCGTAGTGTCATAGTAAGGTTATGAAGAGACAGAGCTTATCTCCCAACACAACCTGTTAGTCCCACTGTTGTCTCAGACTAGATTATCACCCTATTCTAGAGCTTTGAAGTTTCACCCATATTATAAGGAAGCACACAATACATACACATATTCTCTAAAAGACATAAAAATATTTTTGATAAAAATATTTTTGATATTTTTGATAAAAATATTTTTGATATTTTTTATATTTGATAAAACATCATTAATCACTGTAAAAACAAACAAAACAAAACAATATATATATATATATGATTAACTGCATCTAAAATAAGTTGTTTTGGGTTTTTTGACAGCTCATATTTATAAATACTATTTATATATATTCTACTTTAAATTTCACATTTTATTCAGTCCGGTAATTGCTGTTTCTTTGTAATTAAAAAAAGTGTAGAGTAATATTATAATGCCAATGTATGCTTATTTGATGCTCAAATAATACGCATTAACAGGAGAATTCTTTATTCATAATTGCCTTTATAAAACCATAAGCTTGACATTTCTACTTTTCAACTGTCCACATATCATTCACCGTAACATCTATTTTGAGGGATGCATTGGAATCATTTTCATGGTTGTAAATATTACACAAAAATGTTGACAAATCTTAACTTCAAAAAGCTGTTCATGGTTAGTTTATTAAAATATATGCATTTGCAAACATTATCAAATTGAACCTTACAGTACAATCCTGCCATTTCTTTAATAAAAACACTTAAAAGTATTGTTTGTTTGTATATGCAAGGTAGAAACAGATGCCGATATAGAGGCAGTGGGGTAATAAAGTGTGCATCTGGGACTCTGTCCAAACTGGCTGATAAACAGACATTACATAAAGACTTAGATGCACTACTAGAATAAATGAATGAACTGCAGCAGTGTCACACACACACTAACAAGCCTCATCAATACCCCTATCCCTCATAAAACGCACAGCGAGTAGAATACCTCTCACATTGTGTTCCCCCCCCTCATACCTCTCTCCTCTGATTACAGCTGCGCTCCTATATGCAAACACTTAACACAACAGGAAGAGGACGACCAAGTCCGCTTGGCAGTGTGCACTGGCTCCACACCCTAAAACTGGTCTTACCAGTGTGTCTGTACTTATGAGTTATTAAGTTCTCTCTGCCTTTTGTAGTTCTGCTTTGTGTATAACAGCTGTTTGAACCACAGTTCACCAGAGCTTATCAAGTCCGCACACTCGCTTTCCTCCCTTTCCTCTTTTCTTCTTTAGACACTGGGTTTATATTGGGAGTGGTCACGAATCGTGTGAACAACACATAATTATATATCTTAAAGGACACGCACACATACACATTAATATGTCCTTACTAAATGTATTGTGTTTCTAGTCAAATGCAGGTGTTAATGACGTCTTTGCACGTTGTGAGTGTGTTTGTGGCTGGTTTTAGTTACAATGTTTGGCCCAAATGTCCCCACGGGAATAGTTAAACCTGAAAAAAAAGGTACAGTACAGTGTGTTGGGTTAACATGTGTTCTGCAAACATTTCTTTGCTATGTGTACTTTGCTAAGTGACTTTAAAGACAAAGTTGGGAACTGGTTATGTGAGTTTTTCAATGACAAGTATATTTTAGGATTGGTGCAATACAAACTAATAGTAGATTTACACTTTAAGCGTACGCGGTGCTAACTAGTCAAAATATTATTTTATTTATAATGCACACTATTTTTCAAAAGTTGGGTTTTACAGCCACCAATAACATTAAACAGTAAAAATAACATTATTGTAAAAAAAAATTTTTTTTAACTTTAAAATACTATTTAAAAATATTATTTATTTCTGTGATTATTACAGTCTTCACTGTCACTTGATCCTTCAAAAATCATTCTAATGTTCTGATTTGGAATAAAAATATTTATTATTATTTTCATTGTTAAAAACAGTTGTGCTGCTTACTATATTTGCATAAATCAAGATACTTTTTTAGAATTCTGCTTAAAACTTTAAGAAAATAGACATTTTACTTGATTCCAAACCTGTATAAATACAATAAAACAACAACATTGGAACCCATTATGAACACAAAATAGGCGTTCTTTAAAATAAATATATTAAATATATTAAATTAATTAATTAAATTAATTAAATATACAATAAATATATATTAAGTCTCACAGAGAAAAATAAGTCATATGTTTTGGAGTAAAGTAAGAGCAAACATGACAGAATTTACAGCAGCTGCTCACGAGAAAGGCAAATCCTATTTAAGCTATTTATAAATCCTCAAATCCTCCAACAACAAGTAATAACTAAGCAGAAGCGTGATGGAGACTTCGATAAATTTGAATTTTCAACAAGTGCTGTGTGCCTCAGACATTTAATCAGTCCTTATGAGAGACGATATTCATAATTAAAGCACTGGCTAACAGGATCATGACCTCTGGGTTCGACTTCATGTCTTCTCATCTTAATATCACACCTGACGCCTCTGCCCCTCACCCTCCCTTCCTGCATAAACACCAATCTCTCCATCCTCCTTTTTTGATTTTTCGGGAAGCGCGTCTCATTTCAAGGTGACACCGACTGTGCTCCGCTCACACCGCACAATCCATCTCTGAACTCAGTGTACCACTTTTAAACAAGACAGAAAATCTTTCCAGCCCCTCTCGAGGCTGTCGCAAATATAAAGAGATCGCGATACCAAGTGAACTCAATGGGACCTAAATGCTCGGAAGAAAATGGATTTCTCAGTCCAAATGAATTAGAATTACATTTAGAGGTAACCTTGAATGAAGAGCTTTACCTCAAACACAGCGCATGCACCTTCGCAGACAGTACCGCGGGTTAATGTGCGTGTCAAAATCAGTTAGCAGCATTATGTAAGAGTATGTTGACATTTGGGTAGAGAAAGGAGGGTCGTTTTATATGGCATGCTACAAAGGGCATTCTCACTTTCTCATGCTTCCACCGCTAATAGAGTTTAATTCAGTATAAAGGTGTGCCTAGGAGATGAACGCAGCAGATTTCGGCTAACAGCAGCTAATAGAGCTGTGTGTGTGTGTGTTAACGTGCGGCCAGAACACTCACCTTCATTGTGGGTGGTGCAGTGCGGGGAGGTGATGGTGGACATTCTCCCAGAGGCACACTGGAGATGGTCAGCAGCTCTTGTTTCCTGCAAAACACACACACACACACACACACACACACACACACAGTTAGCCAGGCAAATGGTCAGCACACATGTAGAAGACTAATCAGATATATTGAAGTTTTGCACTAAAACAAAAGACTGTCCTTCAAACACAGAAGCACACAGACATTTGAACAGTATTTGTATCATTTACCTCCCAAGAGACTTTGCATTGTTATTGCCTTTGTACTTAGCTTATTACTTATTCATTTTGGATATTTGGATATTTATTGAGGAAACATATAGTTTAAAGGAAAATATAGTTGCACCAGGTTTATATATATTTATATATATGTTCAATATGGTTTTTAAAAACGTCATAATTTTGGTTGCATCTGTTTTTAATAAAATTGCAGTATTTTCCATATTTGTTTATTTATTTGAATACTAAAGATTACATAACAAGCATATTAAATACACACAATAATATTTCACACGTAAACATCATTTTTCATCCTTAAACTTTCAGAAGATAAAAACTGTGTCACATTTATATTTCTCTTAATCATTTAATATATTTATTAAGCATGTCTCAAAATGTACACTATTTAAAAAATTATAAATAGCACAGTTAGCTGGGTAGATCAAAACACTTTTTCGTTGGAAACCAAGATACTAAAACAAAAGACTAGCCTTCTGATGTAGATGCATTTAAGCACACACACATAAACACACTAAGGGCAGAGTGTCAGTGCAGTACCCTTTGAGAAAATATACTGAAAAGAGCATGGTCTCCAGAGACTAAGGTGAAAGACTGCAGGATAGAAAAACTCAATAACAACAATTCTTCTGTTAGCTTTGGGATCTGCACAGAGACATAACAAGAATAACTCAGGGCAGCCAGCCCTGCAGACAGACTGCTGTAGGTCAAAAAAAGACGTAGAGGAGAGGGGTAAAAGGGGGGGACAAGGCGCACAGAAAGGTGCAAGGCTCCAAGCAGGAACATGATCACATTTTAAAAGCAGTTCTTTCAGCCAAAGACAAATGATAGAGGGGCTACTTGGAATCAGAGGTTAAAATTAGTCAAGCAGACAAACTCTGGTCTAGAAATGAAGTCTCAAATAAGGGTCCATTAAAATCTTTTTTTACATTACACCTCCAAGGGTCATTAAACTGCAAAAAGACTGAACACATGAAGATCACTAGCTGGAAAATGCCACAAAAATACCGATATGAGGATGTGACCGTTTCAATGAGAGAATGGAACCAATTGATTATTTATCCATAATATTTATTATACATAACATATAAATGATACCACAATAAACATGTTGTTTGTTGTAGGAGCTGACCGATTATTGGACTGGGCTGATTTTCTGCACCAATACTAAGCGGTTTAATGGTTATCGGTATTGTCATTTTCAAAAACCGATTTGCAGATAAAATAATTTAAAACTATTTAAAGAATCCTTTTGTCAGAGCACTTGGAATTTTTCACATTCATTTTCATTTTTACACCAGATATATATATATATATATATATATATATTTAAAATGCTATATATGTATATATATATATATATCTATCTATATCAGTTCAAAATATCGGTTATCGGTCTACTTGGTCTGAAATTGGAATCAGTATTGGCATCAGACCTGAAAAACATAAATCCATTGACCCCTAGTTTGTTGCAGAGGTTAATCTATGGAGACAGAAGATTTAGTCCACAGCTCTGGGGTCCGAATTGAAAATCTGGCATTTAAAATGCTATTTTAACCTGAAAATAAATTAAGTTAAATTAAGGATTTGAAACAGTCAAACAAACAGAAAAAAAAGTAAATATATATAAAAATAAAAAAGAGACACTATTTCAAATCAAATGAGCAAATGTGTAATACTGATGAGAAGAAAAATGCTATAAAAATACATGAAAAACAATGAAATTATGAATGATTTATATAACAGTAAATACATGTAACGTGTGTGAAAAGGACACCGTAAAAGAAAGTATAAATATCTTACTAATAATCTTCTTGTGACAAGGCAAATTTTCTGTTTTGTTCTCTAGAGAGTTTCAGAATGGGTAGGTGACCTGGACATTACTAAAATATCACATTAGGTGGAGGGACAAAGTCAATGTTAATGTACTTTGCTGATGCGCATACTCCCTGTTTTCCTTTCTGAAATATATCCAGCACACAGAAACAGTTCACTTAGACCCAAAAGCCAAATGTGAGTGCATGTCTGGCTGCCAGTCTTTCCATTCTTAATAGGAAACACTGAGTAAACATCTATTTCATCTAACCATGACTGCAGCTGCTTGAGGGGACATGCTCCAGAACACCACGACTCTTTGTTGAAAACGACCAGTCATGTTGAAATTCACTTCTATACTGCAACTGTACCTTTATCCCAGCTGGGTCACCAGAACAATGGCAGCTGCTGCTGTGGGTCTGAAGTCAAGAGCACAAACAGACGGGCAACATTAGAAGCTGACGTCGAAGGTTGTGAGGTCGGTCCAAGTCTACTGTATTTTGGCACAGATTCATCAAATCTTACAGATGCCAACATGGGTTGGGTGACATTCCTCATACTTAAAAAAAAAATAGAGCAAAACAAATTAAGCGAGGTTAAAAAAGATTTAACCCGGAACAAATTAAACAAAACTTTTTTTAGGACAAACATGTTTTATATGCATACTACATTTTAAGCTATTGTAGTATTATTTCAATTTCGTTTTCGATCAAATAACTCAAGCTTTGGGTATCTATTTCAAAAACATATAAAAAAATCTTACCGACCCCAATCTTTTGTACAATGTGAATGCTCTTAAGAAAATACAGTTGTGCTGCATTTATATGCAGTTCAAAACCAGTATGGCTTTAGAGACCCAATGTAATGCGTTTTGGTAAAGGGAGTGTGATCAGCATTTGGACTGTCTAATGACACTCATTGGTGATGGAACTGCATCAATGACTACATCACTCTCACTTAGCATGAAGGGACGGATCCACAGACACAGCATTACAAAGTCTACTTAATGCTCAGTGTTCAGTCAATATACACTAGTGGAAGATAACAGATAAAAAACCTAAATGAATGGTTTACCCAAAAATAAATACAATGCAAAAAATGTATACACCTTAGGATGTAGATGAGTTAGTTTCTCCATCTGACCAGGTCTGGAGAAATTTAGCACTACATCACTTGCTTACCAATGCATCCTCTAACAGCTGATAAAAAAACATTACAATAATTCACAAGTACTAAATTATAACTGCATTATAACAGATTATTGACTGGTATTTTGGTCTGAATTGACAGCTTAAAGTTTAAACACCTTTTTGAATCAGTTATTTACATTTATTTTGATGCCACTCATTTACTGCAGTGGATCCATTGATAAGCGACTGATAAAATTGACAATTTTTGGTTAAAATATTCCTTTAAGACTAAATGAAGGTGTAATTCAATGCACAAGAACACACTGTGATCAAGATTTCATGTGTTTAAATTCATAAAATGTATATGAGGGATGTGAAAAGAGACTGAGCGGTTTGCCGTGCTGTGCACAATGGAAAGATGAAGTCTTATAAACAGCATTATTAGAAAGCTACATAAAACTTTTTCCTGGAACTTGACTGCAGAGTACGTTTATGATGCTTACTTATGAATACAGCCTTACAGCAGCCCTGAAACACAATTTACAATCACAGTAAATCACAGTTATTGCCTCATTAGAATCTTATCAGCTCATAGGGAGAAGCGGGAAGCTGCGACATCTCTAGTTGTCCAGCACATGCTGTCTCCCTTCATTTCCAGTCCACAGTTTCATCACAAGGCTGTATACTGCCGCTTTAATTAGGTCTGATTCAATACTAATCACATCTGCCCAGTGATTATGATTATCTAATGTTCCGGCAACATGCCTCATGCTTTGAATACACTCAGAAGAAAAAAAGACAACATACAGACTGAATATTTATTATGCAAGTAAAGAAATATAATGTGGCTGTCTTGATTCTGATTGGTCCAAATATTTGGCAGTGACCAATTTCCTAAATAAATATGATCTCGTATGATGCTGTGGTCTCTTTCTTCTAATTTAAAATCATTTTAAGATTATGTTGAAAATATAATAATACTTTAATTTCAATAAAATGATTAAATAAAGTGAATGTAAAATAAAAGACAAAAGATTTCTATTTGAAAAAAAATGCTTTTGACATTAAATTGATTATATATATATATATATATATATATATATTCAAAATGACACCAAATCAGCATATGAGAATGATTTCTGAAGGATCATGTGACTCTAAAATCTGCTGAGAAATTCAGCTTTGCCATTAGAGGAATAAATTACATTAGTTTACAAATTCAAATTACAAATAGTAATAATCTACAGTAATATTTTTAAATTGTAATCAAATTAAATAAAATATTACTACAGGAAAGGACATACTGCCAGAGGCTTGACAATTAAATCCTAACTATAAATGTTATTTTTGACTAACGAAAACCAATAATGAATTTGATCATTCCCTCTTTGATAATTTAAAATGGCAAACTTCAGCCACATCAACTGCAGTAATGAACTTAATATTCAACAAATTAGATTGTTACCTACAGTACCAATGGCGGTGTGCATTTGTTCTGCTCGCATAAACTAATTTAATACACTCCTGTCAGGTTCATTGTTTTACAGATACATTACACTCATCTGAGCCTGCAGCCCAAACATTATCTATGCTTACACGATTATTATGACAGTGTCAAAGCTCTGCTTGTCAGCTAAACTGACAGTCCACATGCTGAGGTAGTCTTTTATCATTCTTCTTCCAGCGAGGGATTATAGGAAGCAAAAGCAGTGTCTTTTAAGGATAATGTTTTTGGAGTGGTCAGAGTGCTGCTTCCTGTTGTACAATGATATGTTGCGGCTATTTATAGAAAGTGAGAAATGTGGACAGTGGCCAGTGTCCCAAACAAGGTGTTTACACATTACATCACAAATGAAAATGACTTGTATGACAAAGGTAATTTTGATGAACTCCATATGGAAATTTAATTAAGAAATAATCACTGCTAAACCACAATGCTTCAGCACGTAAAAGGAATAATCGATACTGAGTGTTGCTAAAACCTTTTAGTCCCTGCTGTGTTAACAAGAATTAGAAGAGCGTGCAAAAGCCGCTCAATAGAGCTCAATTAAAGCATTCGCTCTTTTTTCTTTAACTTTTGAAAACACGAGTAGAGGAATGATGTATTGTTCCAGGGGTTTTATTTGATCAAATTTAAACTTATTCTTTCCGCATATACTGATAAATAACTAGTTCTGACTACAACAAAATGCAGCTGTGACCTTCATTAAGTTCTGTGATCACTTAATGACTCAATATACACACCTGGCCATCATAAATCTCTACAAATTTTTTTTTTTTTCTGTGAGGAAATTGGTTAGTCTTTGACTCTTTGCACCTGTTCTTCATTTTACTCTACCTGATGTGTACTAACACCATCTGTAGACAATCAATAACTCAATTAATAAAGCCATTCAGTCGCCATTACACATTAGCAAGACTAGCAGGGCTACTAGGCTTGACATGCTATCTTGCTAACTTAATAAAAAGTAGATTTGAGCCATTTCAAATCGTGAAAGCTGAGCGCCCCGTGTTCGTAGACCGTGCGCGCCATCCACTGACATCCAGGGCGCCGTTTCTTCCTGCGGGACAATCCGCGTGAGG
>JAUCMU010000027.1:12481423-12517034 GCA_032275025.1 Enteromius treurensis | reverse complement strand
GTTCTTGACTCCAGATGAGTACACTATAATCTTCAGAACATGAACACTTTTCTAACAGCCATGAGCTGCAGACGTCGTTTTTTTTAGTTTTTTCATAATAAAAGTCCCACTTAAAACAACTCTTAACAAGCAGTTTCAAATAAAAAAATGTCCTTAACAAATGTTGAAAATAAACAAATGAGAAAGAAATATAACTTTCATCCTTGTCAGTTACAATGCCGATTTTGTAGACCAACCTGTTGTTCTGAGATTGCTCATCAACCCTTCTGAACGGTTAGTTATGGGCGGGTAAATGCAAATGTGGTGAGCGTAACAATTACGCCTCTAAACTGTAACGTAACAGTCTGTGTTGTGTTGTAATTTGACCGTTTTTCAGTCGTCTTTTGCTAACACTTGATTTATATAAGAAGTAGGAAACAATGGTGTTTGAGACTCTCAGTATGTGAGGTACATGTACTGAACTGTTATTATTTAACCATGCCAAGGTAAATTCAGTTTTCCATTCCATGACCTTTAAGTAAATATAGAATATCGCTTTTTACAGTGTTGAGAGGACATTATTATTCAATGGACTCATATTTTGATATATTTCGAACATATTTCGAACTTTTTCACAGCCTTTTACTTCCCAAGACACTAACTGATCAGCTGTTTTATCTGCTGTTTGGACTCCTATTCACTGCAGAACACCATTGATGAGCAACTGATGCTTTCAATCAAGTCTTGAAGTCTTGATGGTGAGTAAATTTCAAGCAATTGTTTATTTTTTGGGTGAACTATTCTTTCAAGATAACTTTTCCAAAGACCCACTGTACACTGTCATGACATGCATGTTTAAACGGCGAATCACCCGCGATTCTGCATCCTGATGTTTTTTAGAAATAACAACAAAAACAGTCTGAAATGTGTCCTCTGCACCACCAATTACCTTGGGCTCTGCAACATGAAAGAAGCCCTACAGTAAGTTGTTTTGTTTTGTTAATCCAGCCCTTCACATCTTTGACATAAAAAGGCTGTGTCTGAGAAAGTTCTGTGTTGTTACGGTGAGCTCTGGTTAATTAAAAGGGATTGTTTTGTGTTGCTGTCATCCACTGTCTCTTGTGCAGGCAGCGTGAGAGAGACCCCGTGTAATTACCTTTTAAGAGACACACCGCTCTCATCAGAAAGCGTCACTGCCAAAGTCTTCTCAACATTATCAAAACTCCAGGAGCCATGCAGGGTTCATTAACAGCGTTAAGATACACAGACTGTAAGATTTTTCCAGCTTACTGATTCATGATCATTCACTGAAGACACACAGAGGACCAAGGACAGAATATCCGGCGTATTTTGCTTACCACTAATTCATGGGAGTCACAGGATAATGCAACCAAATAAACCCAAAGGAAAAGTCTGAATGAAGCCAAAACGATTGTGAAATACTGTTAGTAGCATTTTGTTCGATTCCGTTCATTTTTCTTTTTCAGCTAATTTGCAGATAATCAAGTTTAATTTAGGCCCGGATGATATTTGGAGTGTAATTAACCTAGTAAGATGAAAAATATGAGCACCATCTCTCATAAAATGAAATCTTCTCATCTGTAAAATCCACTATGAACAGATTATTGTGCACCACTTCCACTGATCTACAAGGTCGATTTCTCCCGCACAAATGTCTCTCAGTGAGCAATGCACTTATTTTTTATCTATTTCTTTGTAATTGTTTTGAGGCAGGAGTTGTGTTGTCCTTGGAGTGGGAAGAAAGAAAACAACAAGAAAAAAAAAAAAGTATAATTAAAAAACTTAGTAGCTGTTCATATTTAGATGAATGCCTTCTCAAATTCTGATTCATGCAAAAATTGAAATTCTGTCATCAAGTTGTTTTATACCTGCAAGTGTATAATAAGACATATAAAATAAGACATTTTGAAGAATGTTGGTAACCAAACAGTTGGTATATTGACTTTCCATAATATGGAATTTTTCATTGAAAACTTTATCTCGTTTAACTTGGGGTTTCGATTTTTCGAAAGGAGTCTCACATGCTTATCGAGGCTGCATTTATTTGATCACTGACACAGAAAAACCGTAATAATATTGTAAATTTAAAATAACTCATTTTTATAATAATATTTTAAAATGCAATTTATTTTTGTGATGGAAAAGCTACATTTTCAGCAGTCACTTCTAACCTTCAGAAATCATTCTAATATCATGATTTGCTTCTTAACAGTTTTATTGAAACTGATTTTTAGGATTCGGCGATGAATAAAGTTGAAAAGATCAGCATTTTTTTTTTTAATGTTGAAATATGTTTTTGTAACAATTTAAATGTCTCCAATGCTATTCAATTTAATGCATCCGTGTAGAATAAAAGTATTCATTTCTTATATAAAAAATTGTGGTCAACTGGCATAATTTCTGTCTCACTTTGTTATCTGACTAAGACTGGCGTCCTTCGAAAACACAGAAGAAAAGATGTTAATGGAAGAGAAAATCCTTTCTAATGGCAATTATCTGACTATAACATTTAAGTGTTATCATGGACACAAGTGGCTGTAATCTGTATGATAGCAAAGCCAGTGTGGGCCAACGCAGCGATAAATCAACATGAGAATAACAAGCTGTGGTGAGCCAGGCCTGCTGAGGTGTTGCACGCTTGCAATAGTGTATTGCATGTGCAAGTCTATGAAATTCACAAGACCGTAGGGTGGCCGGTTCAATAAGTCAGGTTTTAGAAGAAAGCACACGTGCCCTCGATGTGCCCTTTTGCTCAGCCCTACAACTACATCATCAAAGTGTGCAGTCACAGGAGGAACGGGAGGGCTTAGGGCGGCATTTGGGACAGGACCCTTGACAATGATTTACTAATTAAATCTCTTTTGATGAATTACTTGAACCTGATAGTCAAAGATCCAAGGGAATCCAAGAAGCAAAAGAAGCATGGCTGGAGATATTAAAAGTGAAATATTAAAAAAGAAAACAGATTTGAAACGTACAGGATCTGTGACACCTCGTGGGAAAATGAACAAGACAGGATTGAGAGTGCTAGAAAACCTCAACGCACTCATCACTTGTCAGCGGTGTGTGTGTGTGTGTTTGTGTGGCCTGAAGAAAGGATTACCGCCTTCTGCTGTCTCCTCTTGAGAGTCTGATAATAAAGCACCATTGTGCCACTCTCACGCTTTGTCATCTGACAATTTGGGTCGAGTTAAATCGGTGTTGTCTCATTACATTGTGCACCAGAGGTGAGAAAGGACATTTATGCCTCAGGGACACTCTAGAGACCTTTCCTGACCTGATTATTGTAGCAAGCGTGTTCCACGTCAAACCAATGTTCAAAAGGAATAATAAAAAAAATAAATAACTTTACACTGAATGCAGCTGAATTCAAAATGAAAGCAAAAAAAAAAATCTAACTCAAACAGAAGCATAAACTCACATTCTTAAAGCCCCGATAGAGGATTTGAAGCTCTTTGCGTGAGAAACGCGTTTGAGCCTCCAGCTGCTCCAAAGCCTCTGGTCGATGCCGTACAGCAGACAGCTCCAGCTCATCCTCAACACTGTCTGTAGAGAAACACACAACATCGAGGTTACTATACAAATACTCACACCAGAATAACAGCGTTTATCTAAAACTCTATTATTGATAAATAAGTAAAGGCCCAAATAATGGCAAAACATACAAACACTGAGATCTTTGTATTCAACAGGGAATATCAGATGTACAGATATATGCAATATAAAACCTGTTTTTTTATAAGTACATAAAAACACAATTTTTGACAGAAACACAGTTACACCAGTACGCCACTAGATGGCCACAAATGAAACATTCACTTGCATTAAATTTGTTCAAAGGTGCTGATTCATTCATCATGAGCAAAAACCAGTGAAAGTCATTGAATCATTCACTCAACCGATTTGTTCAAAAGCACTGATGCATACTACTGGCAGCTGGCTGCTCTCTGAAATGGCATATTCTTTGAGTACATACTTCTTTTAAGTAAGCTCTTAGCGACTGTTAAAATGTATGTAGTACATACAGTAGTATGAAATGTGTTATATGTATATGAATGTAATATGGACATACAACTTTTTCTTTATATTCGCCTTCTTCCATAACTTCACATGGTCAAAATCTTAGGCAAACCAAAAAATCATCTGTGTACTTTTTGGCTACTGTTTTTTTAAGAATACTGTAAATTTAGACATACTCAAATACAGTTTTTGTCCACTAAATAGCAGTGGAGTATCCATATTCAGATGCAGCCTGTCTTTACAAGTGAGTCATCGAATCATCATCCGATCATCCGCTCAACCCTGTTCAACAAACACCAATTAATTCATGAACAAAACAATTGATTGCCTGTATGAGTGAATAACTGAATCATTCGCTCAATCAGTTTGGTCCAAAACACTGATCGATTCACAGAACAAGTGACTGCCTGTATGTACTTAATAAAACCAATTTCGGCAGGTGTGCGCATAGGTAATCATTACCGATCTCCGCCTCTCCAATCTTCCACTTATCTCATCTCCCTATCAGATCTCTAGCCACGCCCTATAAATAATCAGATCTCCTTCCTTCCGTATCTGGATCTTAGTATCCCTCCTCCTCCCCAGCTCCACCTATCTTTCGCCATGGGGAGCCCTCAGAGTGCCTCCTTCCTCTCCTGAGCCCTTAGGGCTGTTCACTTTAGGGCTCGGCTGCCCTCCTAACCTTGAGTATTCTCCCTTGGCAGCACGCCAAACAAGCTTCACTTGTGTACGAACTTGTGAATAAGGGAGTTATTAAATCATTCACTCAACCGATTTGTTCAAAAGCACTGATTATTTCGCAAACAACAACTCTTTATGCTTTGTGTTTTTTTTAATACAAATTAACTGTCAATTTATGCACTTTACTCAATAATTATTAGGTTATTACACTGTTGAATAAAATCAGCATTACACAGTGAATATAGCAATTCCATCTTTCCATAGGATCTTAATAGGTCTTGGTGTATCATTCTCATTAGCCTTAAATCTAAACAAGCTTTAAGATATATTTGAACCCTGATAAAACTGTATTTCTGGACAACTGTGTTTCTCTATAGATCATTTATCATCCAATATGACTTGTGTCTGAGATTCACACATTATTTACACCCCAAAGGCTAAATAATCTTTAATCTGTGAGGTGACGGGAGCTATTGGGAGGCACAAGTGATTACTGTGACAGCTGAAGCGTGGAAGACTAATGGCTGACACATGACCCTCTGATCCACAGAAGACGACTCGTCAAACGATTGGCAAACAGAACTGACACATATGAACATCATCTTCTCATCTCGTCCCTCTGGGAGTATAGCGATCACATGCAATTGGAGCAATTGTAGTATCATTACGACTTCATACAAACAGCTATGTTTCATAACACAATGCATTCTTTGGCATCTAAAGTTATTCATTAAAAACGCAAAATAGAGCATTTTATCAATCAGCAATAACGATGACAGTTAATCATTTGCTAGCCTACTTCCAAAATTCAATACAATTGGTATTTAGGATCTGCCGCAGCGATTTTCCCAGAATATAAAAAATGGTCAGTACTGTACTGTAAGTTGGCTTTTCAAGAACATCACCTTCCCAAAGACAAATCATAATACTCAGCCGCTGAAAGACTTGAGTACAGATGCCTTTGACTTTCATTTATGAAAAGAGTGAGAAATACAAAGATCAAATAGTTAAAGAAAAGTAATTAACGGTTTGAAACTACACTTGTGAAAAAGAAGTACAATTTAACGAGTGCTTGTGGAAATAAAAGATGTTGAATGCAAAGAAAATGCTTAAGAGTGCTTTATGAATCACTTAATTAAGACTTAAGTGCATCTTTATAAGTACATAATTACTGAAATATGGTTAGCGTGTACTGCTGAATGTACTAACAAGCATTTATAATAACCTAAAAATTCTTCAATGTCATTTCTACAGAAACTTGCACATTTCAAATGTATTAACCCTAAATGCAATATTGGAAAACGCAAAATGTACTTTAAAATGAATGCTGTCAAATAATTGATCACGATTAATCGCATCCAAAATAACAGCTTTTGTTTACATAATATATGTGTGCATATTTCAGAAAAATATGTTATGTTTATATATTAAATACCTTTATTTATAATATATATTTTATGAATATTAATACAGTTAATACATGTAAACTTATACTGTGTGTATTTATTTATGCATATTAATTATACACAGAAAACACAGAGATACAATGCAAACAAACAATTTTAATTTTGTATGCGATTGATCGTGATTAATTGTTTGACAGCACTACTTTAAAGTAAAACTTTTATTTTGACATCTTTACAAAGTGTTCTTAAAAGAGACAGTTCACCCCCCAAAACACATCATTTTATGGTAGCCATTAACTTCCATAGTATCAGCAACTATTCAAAATATCATCTTTTGTGTTCAACAAAAAAGACTCATACGGGTTAGGAACAAGTGTAGGTGAGTAAATGGGTGAACTGTATCTTAAATCTTTAATATAGCATTAATATTATATAACCTGCGAGTACAGTATTTTAAAAATGGAAGTGCACCACAAGTGCGTTCAATACAATTAAGTGCACTTCTTTTTCACATGCATGTGAACAGTACAGTAACAGAGTGAAGCTGTTGGAGGTTTGTGTTGAGAGAAGACTTGCTTTGGGTGGTGGTGGATGGTGCTTTGGTAGAAGAGCATAGGAACAGCTTCTTGAGCCGTGCCTTAACTCCACGCCTGCTGCCGTTCTGAAGGCAAGCGCTACCTAGAAGACACAGCGTGAGTGTCACAACGGCAACCGGGGTCGAGCGGAGCATGCTGACATGAGTTCATGAAGCAAAGGACGCATGGATGTGGAGTTTCGTGCAGATCCAGGATCAGTTTTAGACTTAATGACATGTTCAGTTTTTTTGTGCTGAGCTAAGGATTTCTTCTAGCCCCCAGACCTCTACCTAACCATGGCATAAATCTTTCTACGCGTTTAGATTTTCATAAAGACTTGATTAACTTGGTTTATTAAGTCGCTTCTCTCGTGTGTAAACTTTGCTGATTCTCACAACACAGGTGATTTTAGGTTTTAGTGTCGTTGTGGGGACATTTGATCTATGCAGTCAAAGCAAAACAATAAACCGGTTCACTCACCTTAAATATGTTTATTAAAAACATCACATATATAAAAAACGTCCCCCTTCATACAATTTTTTTTAAGTTAAATAGTTAAATACATGTGTTTGTTTGCTTGTTTTTTTTTTTTTTGCAGAGCAGATCTAATTTCAGATTAATTATCTTTATTCGTGCAATATAATTTATTGTCCAAATATTACAGCTTTATTATGACTTCAATCTTTTTTGTTACTATGTTATCCTTTTTTGATTGTAATTTTGACCTTATTCTTAAAATCCTCCAACTATGACTTGAATCTCATAATGCCTTGAATTCATTCTTAAAATAGTATTACTACTTTCTTATCAAAGCATAACGACTTTAATTTCATAACGCTCATGCTTTATTCTCACAATTACTTTATTTTTAAAATATTTTTTATCTCATAATCATGGCACTAAAATGCTGTTGTATGCTTCTGTCACGGAATAAATAATAAAAAAGGTGACTTTTTATCTTGCATTTTCTTCAAATTATTATCAGCCCATTATTATTACTTACAACTGTTCAATTGAGAGTTTGTAGCACAAATGCTAGTTCACATCACGTAATTTTGACATCATAACTTGCAGCTGTAGAAATGCAAATTGAAAACATGCAATTGAAAGATAAAAAGTCAGAATTGTAAAAGGAAAGTTTCAATTACCTTCAGTTCATTTAAATTCAGTACAAAACTGTTTAACAAAACAGCAACTCAAAAAGTATCTCAAGGTCTAATAGTCAATTAGAAGCGCTCTGTATTATTAGATGGCATGTGTTCTTCTGAAGGACTGAACACGCTTATCGTTGCACTACTGATAATGAGTGTGGCCTTCCCCACCACAAACATGCGCTTATGTCCTGTAAGGAGCTCCTAAAGTGATCTCAAGGGCAACAGACGCTTCTTCACTCAGCATCACGAAGGCTAAACACTCGCTGCTTAATCTGTACGGAAACAGCCATTTACAGTGTTTGTAATAATAAATGAGATCTGAGTAATAAACATACCAAATATGAAATAAAGTCAAGCCACACGGTTACTTTCAGTCTTTATATTTGCACTAGTTGAAATATATCCATATATTATATCCATATATAGCCCTGCCATCCAGTTAACACATGTAAATTAACATTTTGATAGGCCTTGCAGTACTTTTAAAAAAAAATTTGGATCTAAAAATGTATGCTTAAAAATAGTTTACTTTATACTTGTGCATCATTAAAAGTTGTGTTTGTTAACTTTAATAAACACACTGTGAGCTAACATAAACTAACAATAAATGATTGTATTTTTATTAACTAACTTTAACAAATGGGAATAAATACTGTAATAAATGCATTGTTGATTGTATGATCATGTTAGTTAATTAACCTTGACCTTGAAAGAATACAAGACCTTGACCTCAAAAGAGGTGAAGGAATATATGCCTTTTTGAGGAGAAAGCAGCTTTCGGCAGAAGAGGTGAGACCATTATTAGTCTGGGTGGTAACAGCAGTAACCAAGAGGCTTGTTTCTTTAACTACGGAGTTTAGTCTAAACTAAAGACCCACCCTAAGCAAGTATTTTACACAATACTACACTGCACAGCTCTGCTATCATGAGAAATATATTCAGTGTTCTTGTCCTGATGCAGGAACATATAGGATCCGGCATGCACATAATAAATGAAATAATGTCTCAGGTCTCATTCATAAAGTCCTGGGATTTCTTGACTCATGATATAAGCATTGGTTCAGACGAGTCAAAGGTGGAACCAATAAACATGCCATGCAGGAAAAAAAATGACTAAATCGTATCAGAGGCATCCCATAATATCAAGTTTGGTTAGCTAACATAAATTCAAGTACTGTATAACATGACAAAGTATTCATCTTTGAATCAATGTTAAAGTGAGATTATTCATACACAAGGATGCTTCATGCCTGATATCATTCCATCAATGCAAGAACAAGGCGAGTCGGTCATGATGCATTTTTGCCATTCTCAGGAAAAATCTTGCTGAGATCAACAAAGCTCTGATATGCACAGCGGGTGACAGTGGGCTCGTGTGTATATATATATATATATACAGTATATATATATCAGACTTCAGATTTCTATCTATCCCATAACATGCTTCAAGTCATTTCACATAGAAGTCCTGAAGAGTCTCTGGAGTGCAACAAAAGTTTCAGCACATGATTAACGCAGAAAGCACGCTGTGAGTCTTATGAACCAACGCAAGATGTATGTGAGGGTCATTTCTAACTCTGTGCCTCTTAGGTCCTCAGTTATGATGATTTATAAACATTGGAGTTCAACTGAATACAATTTTGATTGTAAGGAGTTTTTTTAAAGTATTTTTGAAAAAAGTCTCTTATTCTCACCAAGGCTGCATTACTTTGATGAAAAATACAGTAAAAATAATGGAAAAATGTTGTGTTTTTTTTTTGCATTTTTTAAAAAGCTGTTTTATATTTTAATTGATTGTAAAATGTATTTTGTGTGCTGAATTTTCAGCATCATTACTTCATTACGTCTCCAGTACAACACGATCCTTCAGAAATCATTGTAATATGCTGATTCGCTGCTCAGTTATCAATTATTAGGGTTGCAAAATTCCCGGAAGTTTCAAAGATGGAAACTTTCCATGGGAATTAACGCAAATTAATGGGAATAAACGGGAATTTATGGGAAGAAACTGGGAATTTTCCAAATTGAAGGTTGGCTCTTCTCAGGGAACTTAAAGGGTCACAACACCCCCCTGTTTCAGAAGTGCTTTTTCACACCTCTGGGCGTTGTTGTGGCGACAAGGCGGAGATTGCATTAAAGGGGGAGTGACAATAAGTGAATAAATTTAGCTAATTTGCAAACCTACAGCTCTTTGAGCCTGACACAGAGCAATCCTCAACAAGGCTGGAAAGTGACACTGAAGAGGAAGACTCAGAGTTGGGATGCTGAGGAAGTGGACATGTTGTTGGATGATGATGAGGTCCAGGAAGAGTCTATTGACTGAGCAAAAATGAGAAAAGAGGATTGCTTGAAGGAAGATTTGAATGTTTAATGGGACGTTTTGAAGGATAAGTGGCATTTTTCAGTTAGTCTTTTGAATGGGACTTTGTGGAGATTTTTGGACAGGGGGCATTTTAGAATGAGCGGGGTTAGGGGATGGTAATATTGAACTCAACATTTCCTTTTTTATTGATCCATGAAACAAGTTATTGAAACGTGTTCTGTTCTACTGACAAATAAAACTGTTGAAATATCTGTTGAAAACATTTTGCATGGAGGTTTTCTTATGATTTCTGTTTATATTTATGCTTGGAAATAATATATTCCCAGTTAGTTCTCCTAAATTCCCATTAATTTCCATAATTCCCATTATTTCCATGGAAAGTTTCCAATATGGAATATTTCCAAAATTCCCAAGCTTAACTTACCATGGAAATTTACCAGAAATTTTCTGCCCCTTTGCAACCCGACATCTATGACTTCCGGAAAAGGTGAATAGCCAACGACATATCATGTGCATGCAGGGTATGAAATGAACTCGCGGGCTCCTGTTTCTTCGCATTTAGATCTGTTTTCCTCACGCGAACATGATTTACTGCGCGCGCCAGCATCAGTGGTGCGATCGCTTATTAATGGCATAGATTTGCCGCTATATATTTGTTGGGTTTTTCGTGCAGTCACGAAATCTGCGCTTTGATTCTGTTCGGTACATACCGGTTACTTAGGTATACCGGTGACTGGTACCGGGTTTCAGTACCCAACCCTAGTAGCCTCCAGGCTGGTCGCGGGCGTCGCTATGTTGAATGAGACGAGGGGAGGGGGAACAAAAACAAGGAGGCGGGGGCGAGCACAGCACAGAGAAGGCAAACAAGCAAAGTGGCGAAAATTAAATATAAACATTATATCGATATACAGGATATGTCAAAATTAATATTTTAAATATCGAGATATCGCCCAACCCCTAGCAGGAAGGATCAATTACTTGGTTCAATGGTCATTGAACAAAAATATCTGAATGCCGCTGATCACTAAGAATCAAGTACTCCAGAGACTTGTATATTTAGGGCCCGAACACCAATAGTGAGATGACCCCATTAAAATTGTTCAATTTGTTCTTCTTTTCCAAAATGAATCACATTTGTGAAGGTAAATATGCCTGAAAACTCATGAACCACCAAAAGTGGCAAAAATGTACATCTAATATTGGTTTCAGAAGTGGGTGTGGCAAAATGTCTTGAGCTATGTTTCACATACATGTACGAAACTCTGTACACACTTGTAAAACACACCAATACCTACAAAAAAGTCCCCAGTACGAAGTCTAACATCTTGAGTTTCTGTTGAAGGACATGTCGATGGCAGCCTGATACAACTTGATGTTGTGCCTTGGAAACAAATTCAGGCAATCCGCCCCAAACACATTCAATAAGAATCCTGTCCAGAAGACATCTAAAGGTCAATATTCAATTACAATCATAGCACCACTTGTTGCCAACAGGATATGTCATATTTTACAATGAAACATACAAGTCATCCTGGCCTGAAAACATCTTGATACCACTATTCAGTTATAGTCAGAGTGCCAACAACTGGCACCAGAAGTTTGGCACATATAAATGACTTTGACATAGTCCTCCTATCCCGTTTCAAATTCCTATTGCTCACCGTTTGCTCAGAGTGACGTTGAGGCTGGGTGCGAGGGCCCTTTCAACACTGCTTGGAGCCTTAATAGTACCAATTACAATCTGTTGAAAAGACAGTAACATACTGTATTTCTTTATGACTCTTTCAGCGCAAATGTGTTTTTTACAAGGTAAGATATGTCATTCAGTGATGATCACAACTCTCAAGCGTAATGTGTTTCCAAGGCCAATTTCCGACTGTCATTCTTCAAACATCATTTAGGATCAAGCCGTCACCACTTAAACCTTCTTGGATCATGTCCTAATGAATGAATGTTTGCACATAAGCGCATGCATATTTTAAGACTGATTTCACTAATCTATAGGCTACAGAGCCCTCATAATCACATACATTAAAGAGATTACAGTTTTCGCTGTACACGTTTCTGTTAAAAAATATTTTACGTGCGGACTACATTTGTGAGACAGCAAGATCATGACAGGTGCTTACATTTACAGTAACGACATTTGCAAGAAAAAAAATACAAAACAGAGGTCATGAACATTCATTTCTAATTTAGCTCAAGTACATAAAGTAGTCTGTTGTGTCTATAATATACTATAATTTTTGTTGAGTTGCCCCAGAGTACCATTATGTCACGGCACTGACGTTTCTGTTATTACTTTGAAGGTTAATGAAAGTAATTTCCCTCTGATCTAAGAGCAGGGGATCCAAAGTTAATATCCAAAATGAAGGTTCCCTTCGTTCTCTTAGGCTTTGCCTCAGTATTAACCGAGTCACATGCTCTCTGTAATTGTATTTGTTACACCAGTTGACTGTTTGCACTGTCACTTTGGTCCAAAAGCATCTGCAAAATGAGAAAATGCAAATGTTATGGAAATTAAAGCTCGATTTGAGAGCGACCTTTGCAAATGTCATTGATATGTGGTGCGATAACTTCCACTGAGAAATTTTCGAGACAGAATTGGTGTCAAAAAGATGTCATTTACTAATATCTGAGTAATTGCACGCCTATTTTAAGCCTCAATCTACTGTACCAGATGTCAAAACATCTTAAAACAATACTGCAAACCTCCCAAGGTAAGCAGAATATCTGTTTGATAACAAGGAGCTCTTTTAATGTTTCTTGATCATTTATCTCAACTTCACTCCACTTTACAGAAGAGCCGCTGTCCCTCTGGGCCGGGTGAAGGATTGGTCAACTGAGGTACGGTGAGTAACATCATGAAACGGATCCCTCCAGACTTCCAGACACAAAGATTAAAACCTGAGGAATAAAAGACTCTCATCTGACGTCTATTAGCTTCCAGGCGTGTTTTTCCCACACCGCTCTGCTATGAACTCAGGAGCGCAAGAATCTCATTCTCACACCTCATCCTTTTATGGCAGTTTCTGACTTCCTCTCTGCTCCGACGCGGGGCATCCGGGACACTGCCCGACAGATCATCTATCATTTGCAAGTGTCTGCACCCTGTGGACAGGCAATATGACAGGCTACCTGGAGGTCAGAGTGACAAATGTTTCACTTATAGAAGTTCTGCAATCCCTGAGAAAAGCGACAGGGAACTCGGATAATAAGTATTATGTCATAATTGAGCATCCAAATGAGTATTATAACTGATGTATGATGATGGAGGTATGTGATGTAAAGAAAAAAGGGAATTTTATTCTACTTATTTATTAGTATTGGCTGATATATTTAAATTTGAAAGCTAATTTTTGTCTGTTTTACATTTGGATGACCTGTGTAGTCTAGAGTGCGGATCGGGCCGCATTTTTCTGTCCGAGCCCGGCCCGCGTCCGACAGAGCAGTAACCGAAACCGACCGCGACAGGCATTAAGATAGTTATGTCCGAGCCCGATCCCAGCCTGACACAGTTAACATCTATTTTTTTCTTCTCATACTAATGATACATGCAGTTTTTTGTGTGGAAAGCCCGCTTTTATTAAGCAACTGTAGGAAGGCGTTCGGAAATGTCAACAGATGAGAGCATCAGCGTCCGTGGGGCAAAAAGCGCTGTTATAACACAGGCGCACATTCGCGCTGATGTGACCGAGCCCGACCCGAACCCGAGCATCCTTTCTAAATATCTGTCCGAACCCGGCCGTTGGGCTCGGGTCGGGTATCCATCTTCTAGTGTAGTCATCAAGCACTCACTTAAAATTGATATTTAACAGCACTAACAAGTTAAAATCTTATAGTAAAGACTAAAAAATGTTGTCTATTTAAGTGAAATGCTGTTTTTTCTTTTCTTTTTTTAATTCATGAAATTTAAAAAAAAAAAAAAAGTATCACAGTTTTCCCAAAAATATTAAGCAGAACAATCTTGATGATAATAATAACAAATGTTTCTTGTACTTCAAATCAGCATATTAGAATTTCTTCTAAAAGATCATTAAGACTTGATGAAATTTCAGCTTTGTCATCACAGGAATAAATTGCACTTTAAAATATATTCAAATCGTTCAAAAACTGTTTTTCTAAATAGTAATAATATTTCACAATATTACTGTATTTGTTATATTTTTAATTCTAAAGCATTAAAAAAACTTTCTGTAAAACCTATAATCTATCAAATCTATAAAACATTCCTACAATTAAGATTATCATCATATGCATCATTAAAAAAATGAAAATTCTTTTAGAGGGAGTGCAATAAAAAAAATCACAAAGAAAGGGGGAAAAAAACAGTGTTTACTTTGGCACAGCCTTTTTAAACCCATCTTTTTTAAAAAGACTACAAATTCATGCAACAAGTGTAAATATAGTCAATTTTGATTTCATATAATTTTTTTTGGCAAAGAACCCTTACAACCATCAAAAATTTCAATGAATTTTTTTTTAAGAAAAACAGCACAGTCTGCCATTGAAATCTGCAGTGAATTCATTAATAACGGTTTGGCTCACATATAAATGATGGTCTCAGAAATGCGCAACGACTGACGTTTTCTCATCTTTATGCAGCTACTAATTGCTTAGCTGCCCTTCCGTGCTGGAAAAGCAGGTTATCATCTCTGATTAATTTGGCTCAAGAGACACGGAGTGCACCATTGTTCCACAGCGCTCTATGAAAATAAGATTCTTTCAGTGAATGCACAGATTTAAAAAGACTTCTGCATCTAATCAATGTCCAAAACTTTTCCACTCTTCTCCCATCGTTCCCCGTCTGCTTTTCTCTCAGCCAGACAGAACATCCCTTTTTTTTGCTCTGCTGTGATGTGTCCAGTCAACCAGACCCAGACTGATCTCCCCCTCCCTCTCCTCTTCCTCCTCCCAAACCCTTTCTTCCTCTTCTGCTGCAAATGTCATTTATTTAATTTCAGTCATAAATCAATTTTGTCCCTTCCTTTCTGTTTGTGGAGAGAGTTGACAAAGCTTGGTCTGACAATAGTTTAGCCCTGCCCTGGTTCCTCTCAGAAAAGGGCGTTTGCTTTCTTGAGGAGAGGAGGAACAACAGAATAGACTTATAGGAGATGAGTAAATACCATGCGACTGATCCGATATACCAGTACCATAGCTGTGAGGTTCCTATGACGAAAAGCAACAGGTAACACGGCCATAATAGCTACAAACGAGACATCCACAAGCAAGCAAACTGATTTTCTCTCCCTCTCATCTGTGACGCATACATAAAGCAGTCGCCAGCCTTAGTTTTAATGGATTTCTCTCAAGTCATTCATGAGTGCAGATAGGACGCACGCCGATTCCAGCTGCAGGTCCTCTTTTCATGCATATCTTATGTAAAAAGACAGAGCGAGAGAGGTCCAGAGAACAGGAACAAAGAAAAAAGAATAAGAGGACAACAGAGGTCAGAGTCAATTTAGCAAATACGATCGAACATTTTGGGCATATCCTGTGTGCCGTGTGCCTTATTCAAAAGAGGCATGTTTTAGCTTTCATATGACCTGGTTTTATGTTCTTAAACCTTCTGCTGCTGATGGCACCATGCCTGTGTTTTAATAGCACCCACAGAATAGGTAATGCTCAGACAGAAATGCATAAACATGCGTTTCAAGTAGAGATGCATAATGCCATTATGGTTTTTGGCCAGTATTACAGATTTTTTCATTTGTCAGTATCAGCCCATATTAGATGTTTAATTGAATACTGGATATCTGTTCTTACATTTAGATTATCTCTCATTAGCAGCCATTTTTTTCCCATTGACAGCAAGGGTTTTCAAGCATTCTTGAGACTTGGTGAGGAGCATCAGACATATACAATATGTAATAATAATTTAATAAGCAGAAAGCTGGTTGACACATGAAGTAAGTGAGTCCTTGCTTTAACTGCAGCATTATAAAAATAAATAAATAAATACATGCTTTATATATATATATATATATATTCAATCAATTAGGAAATAAACACAATTTAGAGCCAACTAAACATAAAATTTAGTTATAAATTTGTTACATTTTATATAAAAAAGCATGCACAATTAATATGCCATATTATTAAATGTATTAAAAAAATGTATAACAACTAATTTTGACCCAGCATGCAAATCTACTGATATACAACGCCACCCTTAAAATCACCTAAATATCAGTATATTGCGGCTGCGTTTTAACACTATTCTCCAGGTATCATAGTCTTCCTTGGTTGGTCACATGGCCGACATACACCTTGGGGGCTTTGAGTGTGAAGTCAAATGAAGCGAAAGCAACCGTAGTACACCATCCTCCACCTTCCCTCCTCTCTATCTTTATTCTTCTTTCTCACCCTGATCCCTTTTAGATGCTAAACTCTTCCAGTAGCGCCGCTGCCCAGCCGATCCTCATTGAAATTCATTTTTTTCAAGCTCTCTGACACCACTTCAATCAATAAAAAGAGTCCTTGACACGCTTATCTTTCTTGTCAATGAGGTGGTTTTTAATTTTCGACACACAGTATATATGCCGTAAGTCTCCAGGCTTTGGAACGTCAGCTCATTTGCGCTCGAGTTTACAATGGATATGGGGATAACTAGATGTCACAGGAGACTTGGGACCACGGAGATGAATAATAAAATACTCTGTTTACAATACCAATGCCTAAAATCAAGTTCTATCCTGCAATAAACTGAGTAATTAAATATCCTATTTCACTCAAAAGTTCACATTGTGACCAAACTGAGTAGGAAATAGCAATACACAATAATTTACTTATAGACATAATAAAAACAACAACAACGTTAACTAGGGTAGCTTACTGCATCACTGATTTGCTTTGTACATTTAAGTGGCAATAAAAATAATAATACATGGAAACAAACTATTACTTACAAACGACTTACTTCACATAGTGCATCAATAACCAAAAATAAGTAGGAAACTGACAAAATTACATAAAAATGTATGCAACTTTAAAGGTTATATTTAGATTTTTTTGCACCCTCAGATCTAATCTTCAAATATTTGTATCTCTGCCAAATATTGACCTATTGTCATAACAAAGTAAACATAAGTGAAAAGCTTATTTATTCAGTTTTCAGAATAAATAAAATAAAATAAAAACATTTATGACTGGCTTCGTGCTCCAGGTTCATATATATCTGTAGATATAGCCATAGATATATAACCCCTGATAATAATAATAATAATAATAATAATAATAATAATAGTAATAATAATTGTGTAAACAAAATGAGTTGCAAACATCGTCAAACTACAGTAATACTTTGTATGTTTACAATTTACATAATAGTAATATAAATACTATTAATAATAATAGAACAAAAAAAGAAATGGGCTGTCAATAATAATAATAATAATATGACCAAAATGGGTTGCAAACAGCTTGTCAAACTAGTAAAAAACAGTAATTTACTTTGCACAGTTAAACTGCATAATAATAATAATAATATGGGACCAAACATTTATTCAAACTGCATACATTTTTTATGTTTATATCTTTTAAATGACAACAATAATAACTGAAGAATTATAATTATAAAACTCTTCAGGCTTTGGGACATCAGCTCATTTATGCATGAGTTTCAACAGAAAGACGGGTAACAGGACATCACAGGAGCCACAGAGATGAATTCAAAACAAAAGCTGACTGACAGTTCACCCAGCGAGTGTCATATCCCAGAAGCGTTATGTGGGATTTATTCTTTTAATATCAAGTTAACCCACCTCATCTCAAGGATATTCGGCCCTTATGTGAAATCAATCAAGGTGTAAAATACATATTAAGAGGACCAAAGCTAAACGCTCCTTTCGAGATCTCCTCTCTGGCCCGCCGGAGGTCTCTGTTACGCACCTCTTCAGACAAGAGAGGAGCATGAGCCATCCTCTCAGCGGGCCCTCGGCTTCTTTATGGCCCTTAAAAGCCCCATTAAAATCAAGCTGCCAGATGGAGCCCTTATCAGAGCAGTCAGAACGCTGCAATGGGGGCAGAGTAGTAAATATTTGTCAGAAGACGAGGGCAGCTGCTTCTGAAGACAGATTTGTGGAGGAGGAGGAGTAGTCGTACACGAGTCCACAACATAGCACGGCTTTTCGGACGAATTTTGGCAGCCGCCATGTGTTTGTGTGAGAGAGAGAGAGAAAAGTAGGAGGTGAGGAGAAATAATAATTCTACAGTTGGTGATAATCATTAAGCATCTGTGGCTGTGGGTTTAATATCAGTAACACAAGCTGTCCCGGCCGAAGCCATGCCAAATGCCAGTGTCATCCATAACAGCTGAAGCAGAATATCTCACAGCCAAACTTCAGCGCTGTCAATCAGCACCAGGCGTTTCGTAGCTAATGATGAACAATGATGTTTTCGTCATGTTTGTCTTTCACGTGGCAACTAGCTCTCTCGTCGGCTGGAATGTCCTACTGTCTCTGATGTATTGCTACTCCATTGTCATGACCGTAGCCCACGAGACTGTCAACATGTTGAGCTTTACTCCTCACCGCCCACAAATGAAGTGACCCTCTTTCATACAGACACACGTTAAAAAAATAAAGAGAATGGAATGACACTATTATGATTGCGAATAACCAAATAGTCAAAACGTACTATATTTACACTGTTTATGTACACTCCTAGTCTTACTGTGAAGAATTAATCTAAACCAAATGATAACAGCTTGCTCTGTAACAACTTTCCTTATTCGACTGATGTTACTTGTGTCAAAACTGTATAATGTTAACCAACAGCTCTTTTGTTCTGTTTTAGCAGGCTCACATTTAGTTGAGGAATCATAATGCCAACTTTTAACACCCACAATCTAATCAATTCCCAACTGCTACAGTACATTCAAGACTTCTTCTTCTTTTTTTTGCATAACAAAATGGCATTTTAAAATAAATAAATAACATTATGGAAAAAGAAATGGGATGCAAACAGCTAATCAAACTGTAGTAAAATATTTTGTATGTTTTAATCGTTAGAATGACAATAATATCAATTATAATAATAATAAAAATAACAACCTTTATCATTTTATTTTAATAATATTAGCAAACACAGTATGATTTTATTCAAACTAATAATTATTATTGAGTATTAATAAATACTATTAATAATAATAGAACAAAAAAGAAATGGCCTGCCAAACACTATTCAAACTGCTGCAATATATTATATTTAAAACATTTGAACATATAATAAGAATAACAATAATGATATAAATAAATATGATTTTTATTTTTATTTTAATAATATTAGCAAAACTGTATGGTTTTATTCAAATAATAATAATAAATAATAATTATTATTATTATTATTAATATTATAAAGTATTAATAAATAACAATATTATTATTAATAATAATAAAAATAACAGAACTAAAAACGAAAAGGGCTGCCAAACACTATTCAAACTACAGCAATATATTATATTTAAAAAATTTGAACATATAATAAGAATAACAATAAGGATACAAATAAATATACTAATATTTTTTATTTTAATAATATTAGCATAAACTGTATGATTTTATTCAAACTAATATTAAATCATAATTACTATTATTGTTAAGAATTAATAAATAACAAAAAATATTATTATTATTATTATGATTATTAATAATAATAATAATAATGATAATGATAATAATAGAACAAAAAAGAAATGGGCTGACAAACACTATTCAAACTGCAGCAATTTATTTAGTATATTTAAAACATTTAAACATATGATAATAATAATAATAATAATAATAATAATGCATCTTTAATTTATAACACTTATATTAAGAATACGGTGTATACATATATTATGAATATTTTACATTTATTTACTTTCTGCTTAGCAATACTGAGATTGAAGTAAATTGAAAATAAAATTGTAGGAAAAAACATGAAAACAAAAAAAAATAAAAAATTATAAAATTGAAATTTCAAAACAAATTCTATAATTCCACTCCAAAAATAGCATTTATTCATATATGTCTGTCCATACATGAGCAAAATATGCCTCCATTCACACACACACACACACACACACACACACACACACACACACACATAAACTTTATTATTATTATGATTATTATTATTTGAATGTATCATTTGAATTATCAGGTTTTTCACAGCTCAACAAGTAGAGCACAGTGCTAGCAATGCGAAGGTTATGGCATGGGCTCAATTCCCAGGGAACACACATACTGATAATAGCTGCAAGTCACTTTGGAAAAAAAGTATATTATCAAACATAAACAATGTCCTCTTGGAAGAGGAAACATTCAAGAACAATGCCCTCTGGAGGACAATTACTAAAAAAAAAAACTGCATAATACCTGCTTCTCTACTGCCCTCTAGTGCCAAACAAGCTCAGTGAAACCTATTACAAAGACTTTATGCCAGTGCATGCAAATTAAGTTCACCCTGTTCTCATACATCCTTACTAAAAGGAAAGGTCAAAGTTGGCCACAAGACACAATACGGGTTATTTTAGTAAATAAACAGATCCTAAACGCATAGAAACTTGTGCGCGATTTGTGTATATCCATGAATAAATGATTGATAGGTACGGTCATTAATATGTTGCATTAAATAAGCAAATAAAAATAAAGCAGAAGGAAATTTATGCTCCTTGACATTTAACATTTTCATCAGAGAGCAAACTCATCTCCATACCATCTGTAGCAGTGCGTGTTGTTTCTCTCAGTCTCTGTTCAGCGTAATGGGTAATTGTGGGTCTATGTGTCTAATTGCCTCCTGTAGGACTATAGGCATAACTGAGACAGCTGCAGATGTGGCCAGAGACACAGCATCATCCCAGAAGAGCAGCAAAACTGATCTCAGATCAGCCCCATACTCCCCTGCTGAGCGCTCCCAGTGGTCTTTTCAGTCTAAACAGCCCGTATCAAGTCTATAGCCTCACAAGCAGCAGGTTTCAGGAGCAGGTTGCTGTCCCACTACCAAATTAGTTTATAGATAAAGGACAACAGTCTTTCAGAGTCACTTAATGTCACTGCTGTCGGCCATTCACAGCACCCCTGTAGAACAGGCTGTTGAGTCCAATTTTAGATCGTTATGGAGGGAGATAATTAAATCATGGTAGTGGGGACGTGATTGTTTGTGACAGCTGAAAACAGCTCTTCAGGCGCTGTCTCATTTACGTTTCAGACAATTTACCTCCAGTCCTGTATTACGTAAGACAGCAATCTAATATAACTTAATTCCCGGTTAAATTAGGCATTTATGGTTTAAACCTGTTTTGTTTTTGTTTTTAAACCATTTCCCCCCTGTACATTAAAAAAAGAAAAAAGAACAACCACACTGATCAAAATTGCACTGAAAACTGAAATAAACGATCCCACAGGAAAAATAAAATTGCTGATAATCTCAAGTGAATCTCCTAGATACAGCAGCTAGAAGATTAGATAAATTGGAGAATTTAAACCTAATTTAAATGTCTCCTCTAGAGATTCAGAAGAGTGTTATATGGAGTGCTTGCTTAGCTGATTTGCCAAGATATTCTGCCAAGATTCTTCCAAGATCAAATTACAGCCTATATGCAATCCACAGTCATTTTACAGCTCTTATTGTGCTAACAGATTATATTATTTCTGAGGACATTTAGGAGAAACATCTAAAGCAAAATACAACCTGACTGAGAGCTCTATTAGGTCTCATAAATAGTCAAATCACTGAGGAAACAACTTGCTTCAGTGATCTTTCGAAAAAAAATGTAGGTATTGGGTAGGATTAGGGATGTAGAATAAGGTCATGTAGAATTCTTTTCCATCCCTTTTTATTAAATAAATGTGTCTCTATCTATCTATATGTAATATAATAAAAACAGACCTACTGATATCAAAACACTCTGAATTGCACAAATGCTAAAAAAAAATTTTTAACATGAGACAAAATACTCAAAACTCAGCAGAAACCTGTGAAAAACCAGAACAAAACCCAGCAAAACTCACCAGATTTTGCGAGGCATCTTAAGCGGTGAGAGGTGCACCCAAAATATGCTGCTCTCTCCCTCTCGTCTCTCTATTTCTGTCTCTCCCTCTCTGTCCTTCCATTTCTAAAGCATAGTCACATAACACTAAGCTTTATTACATAAACAAAAGCACCTGCATAAACAGGCACACACACAGGGCCTGATTATGCCGTTCCTCTAATGTGTCCCTGTCCTTCAGGTGGAGAGCTCTGACCGTTCACTTTGTAGTTGCAGATGCGATGGGGGTGGAAATCATTGGTTGGATTCTGCCCCGCAAAGCACAGCGGTACATAGACAACCAACCCGGACACAACAACCTGTTCTTACACACACACACACACACACACACACATTTTGAACGGTCCTGGCTTTGTAAACTCATTTCCATGGACACCAATATAAATAGTAAGCAGCGACATCAGGGATTGTTAAACACGACTGCAAAACACACACTAAAAGAAATATGACAAAATCTGAACATATACAAAAATGTGAGCATGTCCTCGCGCACACACACACACACACACAGAGGCCACTTGTGCTCCTCCAGTGGGGGACTTTGATGTCCGTCCATTTCTGTCTATACTGAGCTCACAATTATTGCCTCCACTCCTCCGCTAGCCTTTCTTTCATCCCCGTCCCTCAATGCCAGACAGGCTGATAGACACTTGAAGGTTGAGGCAGTCATACATAAAAAAAGGTTGTGTGAAGATCTCACACCAAAGACTTCCCACAAATTCCAATTACAATGAGCACAGAGAGTGAAATGATTGCTGGATCAATGGTGTATTGATTGAATAATCAGGTGTGGCATTACGACATTTTAGATGGATCAAGATTTTTCAGCATACACACAGACTCACCGGGCTCTCAGGGCGGCAATGCCGGACTTGTCAATCCTGAAGAGCAGGAAGGGAAAAGACAGAGAAAGAAAAATTAATGAATGAAAAAAATAAAAGACCAAAATCATAGACAAAAAAAAAAAAAAAAACATAGCATGTTCCAGACAATATGTTGTCATTTAGTCGTTCCATATAAAGTTTAAAGGAGGCAAATTCTAAAGAAGTCACAAAATTAATCATAATTTATCAAACCATATTTTATTCAATTATCATTATTTTATTAAAAAAAAATCTGTGTGATGCTTACTAGGGATATCAAGCTTCAATAATGACCAAAAAGCACTATACATTAGTGTCGGGCAACATTTAATCATGATTAATCAGATCCAAAATAAAAGTTTTTGTGTATATAATATATATGTGTGTGAACTTTGTATGTTTAATAAAGTTGCAAACTAATTTCAGGAGGAAGGGCAGATGATAATTAGACACAGCTGGCACCACTTTATTAATCAGTCCCGCCTTCATCGTAAGCCAATCCAATCCTTATCTTACCACTATAAATAATCCAGTTTCCTTCCCTTCCGCATCTCGTTCTTGCATTCCCTCCGCCTCCCCTTCTCCACCGTTCGCTCCTTCCAGGGGGGCACGGAGGGTTCGAGCCGGACTCTGAGCTACGCCCTCATTAGGGTGCTCGCTACTAGGGCTCGGTGTCCGCCGAGCTCCCGGCTCGCCCCCGACAGCATGCCAAACATACTTTATTACTACTATCAATGAGGAAGCACGAACTCGTGAATTATATATATAAATACAAAAAAAATTTAAATATAAAACTCTGCACAAAGAGTATATAAAATACACAGTATATACTGTTTACAAACAAGCACTAATGTTTGACAGCACTAATGTACATGTATCAGAATTTGCAGTTTTGCAAGACTCATTTACTTCTTTAAGTCTACTATATATCTTCTCACATTATATGACAGCTTATGTAAGAAATAGACTGAAATTTGTGTCATTATTTACTAAAAAAAACTATAGGGAGAATGAACATTATCATCAATTGCTTTCCAGTCTCACTTGAGAAAGTCTGTTGTATGGGCAAAGAACAACATGACTGGAAATTTTAGGTGAACTACATCTTGAAACATTATAAAGCAGTAATTTACAAGTTTTACGCTAAACACATGTCTTGCTGCTTAGGCAGGAGCTCCCCATCAGCTATTATAATTTATATGTAAAATAAAATAAAATTACTTAAAAAATAAAAAACACATTTTAGTACTTATTCAAATCCACTTTTTGAGAGTATGCACTATTTATTGAGCATGCAAATCCGATGAAACCAACCTGGTTTCACAAAAATATGTACCTCTGTGCACTGTGCAACTCTGTTTTTGTGCAACACTGTTTTCACATGCCTTATTGCACGTTTCGCTGCAGTTAAAAAGAGAAATCTTCACTGAGTGAATGATAAATAACAGGTTCAATACTTTCTATTATGTTGATATAGGTGCATATTGCTATGTTTTATTATGTTGCTTCAGGCATGTATTGCGGCGGTTCAGAATTAAAATATACAGGGACTGTCGCTAACAACTAATGCTCTTTCATGCTGGAAATATGCCCTAAACCTAATCCAACCCTAAACCTATCCAATAGTGTTAACAAATGCAAAACTGATATAAAAAGGCAATTTATTAATGCAACCGTGTCATTACTTCCTTTCATACATATTTGAACTGTTTTGTCAAACCATTGTTACACAGGATTCTTCTCCTCTCAAGTATATCTCTGTACTCCGTGAGTTACCGAACAAACCTACCCTCTATGAAAACCCATAGATATGAAGCTGGATATGTGTGATGCTAACGTTTAAAAACATCCGTTTTCAAATCTCCCGGCATATTAATGTTGTTTTGAAGTCATAACATGATATTCATAAGTAATTGTGTGAAAATTAATTTGTAAATTAGTGTGAAAAGGAATAAAAGGTGTCAAGAGTTTTACTGCCTAGTGTTCATTTGTTTTGGAAACTGCAGTAATATGTACTTCTTGGTACGTATTTCATGTCTGCACCAAGGTATGTCTATGCCATGAGACCAGGTAGCAACAAAACCTGATCAACTATGATGCGGTGAAAAACTATGACGTAAAAGAAGATGAGTCTAGTTCTGTTCAATTTGTTTTTCTGTTCTAATTTCTTGAGTTTGTTTCTAATTCTACTGAGGCCAAATTACTGCTATTAGGCCTGATGTGGAGAACAGCATGAGGTTTATCATTTCAGCAAATGAGTGATGAGCCAAACACACGCTTGTAATTTGCCGGCACCATGGAGAAAGTGTTTATATTTCTGTTTCACATGCGAAAAAACACTTCAGAACTGCATCAGCATACCCCTGAGGAGTTTCAGAGAACCTCCTGCATTGGACATTTCTATCATTCTACCCATATGAATGTGTGAACATTTACAGCCCAATGATGAAACTGCGATGTTCTATTCCAGTCAGGGGGTCAACTGTCAATCATTCACCTTTAACCCGCAACACACGCACACAGCTGGATACATTATAATACAAAAGAGTTGTTGACTTATTACTTTTCTCTAGAAAACATTCTACCGTGCCTAAAATTAGCTTTCCTATCTATCAACCCATAGCTGAAGCAACTAAATGTAGATAACTGTGCATTTTAATAAACCAAGTCGGCGACCCTCACAGCACGAGGCGAAAAGAAGGCAGTTCTACCAAGATTTTTTATTTGATTGGGTTATCTGTCTCATCAAAACGTGCTCTCTACAATGAAATTCATATTAAGCTCAGAGCAGACAGTGACGCTGATGCAAGTAAAGGTGTGAGATATGAAAGGCCGTATCGTCATGGGCCCAGTAGTGACGCAGTCATCTAATCAGTGTGTATTGTCAGATATGGCAAGCTTTGTCGCAGCCCATCACTATCAGCACCGGTCATCCACGCTGCCATGTACAAGGAACAACTGCATGCTCAGGATGGACTGAAGCTGTTACATGTAAAGAACTGATGCTATAAAGCAGGGTTCATCAAACTCGGTCCTGGAGGGCCGGTGTCCTCCTGACTTTTGCTCAAACTTTCCTCAACACACCTGCCTGGAAGTGGAGTATACCTAATCAGAGCTTGATTATCTGCTTCAGGTGTGTTTGATTAGGGTTGGAGCCAAACTCAGGACACCGGGCCTCCAGGACCGAGTTTGATGACCCCTGATATAAAGGTTGGTGCCAAGTTCTATTTATTTAAGATACTCTACAGAGTTCCTAAATGCATGGAACACTCACTCTCTTTCTTATTTAATCATCTCCTTCTTTACTTCCACCACTTCAAATTTTATTTCTTTAACCTCAGAACCTCAGTTAATTTAATGAAGATAATATCTCATACTGCAGCTGTTTGAAGAGAACACACATTCTAATATGTCAAAATAATATAACATATAGCAAGAAAAAAATAACAATAGACGATAAATAGGTAGATGCAGCTACATGAGAAATGAGTTTGTGAATGATTATGTGTGAAGTTAGCTACTAATTGCATGCGTCTGCTGTTAACGCGAAAGAAAATAATGCTATTGTTCAGCAAGGGAAGCTTCACGTTTTTCAAATTCAGATTTTTTTTTATTTCGATTCATCAAGGTACCACGGTTTCTACAAAAATATTAGGGAACTGTTTTAAATGATGATTATAAGAAATCTGCATATTATACTGATTTCTAAAGGATCATGTGAAACTGAAAGCTGGAATAAAAGCTGCTGAAAATTCTGCCTTTCCATCACAGAAATAAATTACATTCTGAAATATTTTACAGTAATAATCAGTAAGTTATTTGAAATTGTAATAATATTTCACAATACTGTTTCAATTGCATTTTTAAATGGTATTTGCATGGTAGCTTATGTGCATATACATGTACATGTCTGCTGTTTTCTAATCAAACAGTCTTTCTTTTCTAAAAATAAATCTCTATTATGCACACAAAATAAGCCTGTCAGCAACTGCAATGATTTTCAATTTCTTTTTCTTTTCTTTTTTTGGCCTTGTAAAGAAACGTCAGCCTTAAGACCAATACAAGTTGACTTTTGCCTTTTATAAAGACTGCAGACACGATTCAATATAAATTCAAAGAAAAAAATCTAAAACACATATCTTTTACTAGACAGACACTTTTTCCTTGCCTGATGCTGTACTCTCCTGAAATACCTTGAAAATTATCTAAATTGAAATCTCCGAAAGGAAAAAAGGAAATACGGCCATGTTTAATTTGCCATCTTCCTAGAAAGCAAGCAAAATCATACATATCTGAAGTATTATATACAGGGTTTTCCAATAGCAGAAAAAAAATATTATCTCTTGCATATTAAATGAACTTAATCTAAGCTCAACTGTACTTTACTGAAGCACGTTTTTGAGTCATTGTTTGAAGTCAGAGGGAAACAAAAGAAAGTATCCTACCATCCAAAGCCCCCAAATGACACACTTCTTTTCCGCCTGTACATGCTGGCCACAGCACTTTCTGTTTCTTTCGTTGTCTCTGAGAGACAGAAATGGCTTTTCTTTTCTTTTTTTTCACTCTTTTAGGGGAGGCCACCAGGGGGAAGAGTATGAGACACAAGGGGAGTAAACTAACGCCTCCTTGTACCTGTTCCCCAGCCCTAACCGCCCACCCTTCTCCACTTCACTTCCCTTTATACTTTATAAATGTGTCTGTGTGTGGCACCAGCTACTCATTATTTCATTATATGCGCAGGAAATAGAGAGCCATTTATGTAATGACTTTTAACCAATTGGTCCCACGGTGATTTTTAGTGGATTTGATGATGCCATTTCCCTTCAAGTTCACGTAAGTTTAAATGATCTAATATGTGGCCCAATATTTCTCCTGCTTGTATGAAATTACTTTCTATATCAAAATTCACTGTTTGATTCAATGCCACTTCTTTGTAATTATTTGTCAAATTTAGTCATTTTGAATTAAATACTTTAAAGTAAATCTGCAATTTTGGACACTCGATGTTAAACAAATTTTAAAACAAGTATAAAGCGTATATGGCAATGTCCATACATCAAAACACTATTAAACACATGAAGCATGATGCTGAACTCAAAGCACACCTCTCTATTCATCAACGCTGTTTACTAAACAAAACACACTTTGTTCAGGTATGGCAGTGATGCATTTTGGTAATGAAAATAGATGTAACAGCTTGAAATCATTCATTTTCATTTCCTTATTCCCTAGACAGCTGGAGAGCTTTTTTAAAATAAAGAGAGGACAAATCATGATCGCTGTGGGCATGCACTTCTCTCCTGCACCCATGCATTAACATCCGCTTCAGCAATGATTAATGCCGGCCATGGCGGCACATCAATATATGAGGTAATCAGACAAGTATCACTTGAACTTTCCTCACCAGCTTTGTGATTCATAACGAACGGAAAGGGTGAGATGTTTCACGGCGGGTCACACACATTGATTAAAAAAGGATTTGTTCACACATGCACACACATACAGGCAGCCGCACTCGCACACAAATATGACAGACGTGATCTATCTAAGTGCATCGGACCCCAGCTAACAGCTGTAGCGTCATGGCAGACAGAATGCAGGCTGTCAGCAGTCGACAAATTCAAGGCCGTTCCCCGCGGCGTGAAGTCAGAAGCTCATAAAGCGATGACTCAGCGTGGGTTGAAATAGCCTGATGTCCGATTTACTGAATCCTCTACTGTCTCTTGTTATTGACACGTTTATGCAACGCAGAGTTTGAGCATGACAGCAAGTAAAATAGTTGTAAATCAAACATTAAATGATTCAATTATGTTCATCCATTTACATATCACAATTCTGTGTTACTTTGACAAATGTTAACATTATAATGTACAGTACAAATAATGGATGTATTTATTTCGAGATTTGCTAATGAATACATTTAACAGCATTACTAAATCATTTTATGTGAGCTTTAGATGATGCTAAGGTCATCTTAACGTAAAAAAAAAAAAAATTGTATCAACAGAGCAAATATAAGTGAAAAGGGGGTAAACCGAATTGAATGTGATGCTCTGAAGTAGAAAGTATTTAAACAAAAAATATTTATTTACCGTGTATGTACTTCACCTAGCCTTATATTAAGCAGTGATCACCCCAATAGTTTGCCTTTTCCTCTCTACAGAGAGACAGCAGTCTTCTCTGCTAAAGAAGAGTGAAGGGCATACATGTTGTGAATGAGTGATGAGAGAAAGAGAGAGATAGAGAGACAAGGGAGGAAAGAGGAAAAGCAGCATTAAGCTTAGTGCCAGCACTGCAACAACCCCAAGGTTAATCATACCTTATAAATCAGTAAAAAAGTGGGAGGCAGGAAGTAAAAGGCCCCTCTTTTACACATTGATCTGATTTGGAAATCACTTGCTTCCTGAATCTCGTTTTCAAATGTCCTTTGAACTTCCTGTGGCTTCTACATGTGGTTCAATAAAAGTTAAACTGTAAAACTCAATGAGAAATACAATGATGCAGAAGACAAGGACATAATTAGCCATTTCAAAGGCACTGTTATGCAAAGAAATGATTAATGCATGTAAACTGCTCAAAAACATTAAGGGAACACTGAAATAACACAACCTAGATCTTATTAAATACTTTAATAAACTCTGTCTTGTTGTTCCTGGAACTCCATATTTACCTCTAATCTTAACCATTTACTTCCCTTATGGATGACAAGTTGGTCAATCACACGTGTGCTCCGCCAACTCTGAACTCTCTCAACTCATTGGTCTAACATTCTGTTTCTCACAACAACAAAAATATCCTTAGATTGCCTATAAATGTGTCAAGTTGTGAGGTACTTCTGCAAACTCCATTGCTCCTGACACTAGGCCTCAAGGCTCGTTTGGGGGTGTTTTCTGTGTTTTGACAGTGTTATTTTCTAGGCAGTCAATGAAACAGTCAAAAGCATCCCAGTTTTCATATAAAATATCTTAAATTGTGTTACGAAGACAAACAAAGCTTTTACAGGTTTGGAAGGACATGGAATCCGTAACAAGTATTAATAATCATTCTAATTCTATGAAAAAAGGGAAGTCCACACCACAAAAATATCATTAACAATTATGCATTAAAAAGACACTTATAACCAACACATTTGATCAGCTTTTGATTTCCCTGGATTCTTGTTGGTAGCATTGTGCTACTGTTTGAGCTACAGGAAGGAACAGGATCTTTTAACCATTACACCAAAAGGCACTAGAGTTTCATTCTGGAGTTCTGCATTCTGGAGTCACTGGAGTGTGCAGCATATGTTGCAGTTGTGTTGAACAGTTTAAGTGTGGCGCTTGGCATGACTGTGCCCAACCTAATGGACTGAAGATAGTTTTTTGTGGGCTCCAGCAGCCCTGAGCCAAAACTGACTGATGGGGCTGTTTTCCAGCTCTGCCGCTAAATGAACGGCATGCTCGCTCATTAGATTAGTGGGTAGAGAGGGGGTCGTATCGCTCACAGACAGCGCTCACACGATCTGGCTCATTAGATCTACTGTCTGGGCTTCCCCTTATCGGTCTCTGGAATCAAGCCACTAAAACCTGAAATAAGGACAACAAATTCTGCTTTGCCTTTATTCCATCTCATTATTTTTCCCTTCACCTCTTCATAAAACCTTTGGGGGTGTTTCTACTTAATACTCTGATCTTCCCTTATGCCGTCCTGTCTTCAACCTCATCCTTAACTTCTCTCTCTCACAAGGCCATCCCACATTTTGACTTCCTGTGCTTGACTCTGTCTCTGATCCACTCATTAGCAACGAACGCCGCTCTCTCACCCGTCTCCGTGGTGTGCGAGAAGATTTCAGTAGCCGTGACAAAGAGCTCAGCTACTACACCCACTCACAGCCTGCAACCCGTTTACACCCACCCAACCGGCACATCAAACACATCCACATATGTGTGCGCTCACACACCGAAACAAATGCTGGTTTCTGCAAATGCTTCTAGCTCTCCACGCGCTACCTTATCTTTTGAGCTTACAGAGAGGGCTGGACAGCACAGCTCTGCGGTATGTGGTTTATAAACCTCGCTCATGTTGTCATTAGACAATCTTGATTCCTCTTTCCTTTTCACACCTCTCTTTCCTTGTAAACCTTACCTGAGACGAGATGAAACGAGACAAAACGAAAGGTAACAAAACGAGAAAGAATAAAAAAGGTGAGAAGAAAAAAGACAGAAAGAAGTGAAAAGATGGCAAAGAGATGCAAGAAAAGAGAACAGACGATCAGAAAGAAGAAACTAGGCAAGAAGAGACCAAGATCAAGAGATAAGACGTGAGAAGACAAAAGACCAAAAAATAGGATGAGACACATGAGAAGTGCTTAGAATAAAACAAATGAGACAAAGTAAGGAGAGACCAGATGAAAACAAAATGAGATCAAACAAGAGGTGAGTAAAGAAAGGACTTAAGATGATGCGAGCACAAATAAAAAAAATAGAAGAGACTAGATGAAAGAAGAGAAAAGATAAAAAAGAAAGGATTGAAACGGAATAATAAAAAGAAACAACCCAAAACAATGAGATATAAAACAAAACAAAAGATGAGGAAACCAAAACATATGAGAAGAGATGAGACAAGACGATTGGATTAGAAAGGAAGAGACTAGATGAGACTAAACAAAACAGGTAAAATTAAAAGAGAGATAATGAGACATGCTGAGAACAGAAAGATAACAGAAAAGGTGAGAAAAAGAGGAAACAAACAAGACAAGATGAGGACAAGACAAGATGGGGAAGTAGAATTATCGCCCTTCACTTCTGCCATTACAGTGACTCATTCTCCATTTAAGTTTCTGCTCATCACTCATTCCCTAAAGCGAATCAAGAGAGGCCAGGTACAGAACAGAGGTAAGGAGGGGGAGGAAGCCGAGAAAATGAGCTGCGGAGCAAGTATACGCCGCAAACTAATGAGAGACCGCAGGGGGGGAAGACAGAGAAAGAGACTTGAGAGAAAGTGAGAAAATGAGTGATGGAGAAATGATTGGATGAGTATCCCAATAATGGAAGGATAGGGACAGAAAGAAGAACAACAGGGAGAGCAGATAAGGCTGATGTGGCCGGTAATTATGATGTAAAGGTGAACTGTGCATTGTGACACTTTAGGACAGGAATATATGGTCCATTTACCACTCTAATGTATGTGCGTCCCAGTAATTGAACTAAAATGACTCTTTTAGCAGCAGCAGTTCAAGCTACAGGTTGCAATAAAAGCCGCAGTTGTTCAGCAGAATGTTCAGTCATGTTAAACCCAAGATCATATTTCGTTTCCTGCTACGACCACAAGGAAATGTGACTGTGTATATATTTAAACTGTGTATGCATTATGCCAACACTGTTTTCCATCTTTGATGCTGGCAGTCCCTTCCATTTTATAAACAAACAAGGCTCTTTATGATTTCCGATCACTCTTTGTTTACCAAATCGCACACAACCTGTTCAGAATGACTCATGTGTATCATCCACATACTTTATTTATTTCTAAAAATTGAGGCATCGTGCTGAAAATGTCCCTCTGGCGGCCACAAACAATGGCATACACTAAGGGAATGAGTCACTAACGCAACACACACACACATACACACAAGCCAAAAACAAGCTATTAATTTAGACAGGGGACTATGTTTTAATATCGCATGGTTGCGTTAAAGGACTTATTGAGAGAAAACGTGTGAGTTTAAAACTCTAAATTAGTTTAGGGAGCCTGATGCAACTCATGGGCATGATGTATGGCTCCCAAAAAACAGCTAGTAAGAAAACGGACACATATTCAAACACACCCTTAGATGTACTGCAACAGTTTAGTCAGGTCCCATTCAAACCCACACGCTGCTGTCCATTAGTGTGACAAACATCCCCAGCAAATACGCTTTACTCTCTCATCCATCATGCACTTGAATCTCTATTAAAACATCACCTTACCTTGAATCTGCCATCAGTGGCTCGTAGGACTGAGTATACACAGCAGTGCTGCATGAAATGACTGGTTCAACACGAGTGAGGAGAGAGAATCGCTCAGAGAAATAGAGGGAGAGAGAGAGAGAGAGAGAGAGAGGGAGAACAAAACTGTGGAGGGAGGGAAAAGGATGAGAGAATGTGAGTGAATCGTGAGGAGAGAGAGCGAGAGAGAGAGAGTGTATGTGTGTAAGAATGCAGGTAGTAGTTGTAGTAGTTGCTATGGCATTGAATACGTGATGGGCTTGTGAGGGGGTGCAGATCATTTCTCAGACGTAAAATTGAATAGAGCCTCAAAATCCATACTTACACAAGATTTATGGCACAGGCACACTCATGTGAGGCTGGAAAAGCATAAAGCATTAATGACTCATGTGCAAAATGCACCTCTGTTGAATTTTCCATTTATAATGCATGCAGAATTCAACTGATTTAAGGCTCTTGTGTCAAAGGGGATTGATGCTGCTTCATTCTGTGTTAATTGGAGATCACTGATATAAAAATTTTGTCGATACTGATAATAGTTAAATGGCTGATATTAAAATTCTGGGTAACACTTTAGTATAGGGATCAATTCACACTATTAAGTAGCTGCTTAAATAAATATGTCTACTATTAACATGTTTGCTGTTTACTTATAAAGCACATATTAAAGCACATATTCTACATGACCATATATTACATCTCTAATCTCAGCCAATATCTAATTACATAATTAATAATAAGCAGCAAATTAGCAGTTTACTGAGGCAAAAATTGTAGTTAATGGTATGTTAATAGTGACAATGGACTTTCAAATAAAGTGTAAGCAAATTATGCATTATATAATTCAATTCAAGAAATCACAAAACATTTATATACATTATTTTTATGCTATAAGTGAATAGGCATCTTAAAATTATAATGTACAAGATTATTTAATTATTTCATTCTAACATAAAAATGACATTTAATAGAGTTACCAAATCAGTGTTTTTAAAGAACTAACTTTAAATTAATATGCACAATAAAATATTCAATATCGGCTATGGCGTATACAATATAACAACACATATCGCTACATTAAAATACAAAATGTCTAATATCAATAATAAAATAGTTCAATAAATAGACATTTAGACATTTCTATTGGCTGTTCTTGCTCTATTTCGCCACCAAAAATCATTTCAAAAACAGCCAATGTGTTGTGTTTCTGAGCAAAATGACGGTGATTCGTTCCTGAATGAATCAACTGTTCAAATGATTCGGTTCAATGACTCGCTTAACAGTGACTTACCGCCACCTACTGGCGGTTTTAATTTAACATTTAAAGCATCTTTTAATCATTCTTCATGACGGGATTCAACATGCTTAAAAGATCAAAACATTATGTATTATTGGTTTATTTCCATGTTTTGTTTTGTTTTCTGGCTAGTAGAAGTTTTGAATGGATGGTAACTTAAAAAGGTAGTAGCCAAATTGGCTGGTGACCATAAAAGTTCGTTTCAATCCTTACTGTATATATATATATATATATATATATATATATTAGTGGTGGGCCTATATCTGCGTTAACGCAGCTCTTATCGCGCGATAAAAATACTACGCAAGCTATGGTGACTTTCATCTTGAAAGTTTAACGCGATAGTTCGATTCTTATCTCGTCCGTGATTTTCATGTACCATTTCGAACGGGACTAACAGGGGTTCTGTTTTGTACATCTGGGCATCACAGAGATCACGCGCTCTGTATGCGTGCATTGCTATAGTCATTCAAATTGATTACAATTAGTAATCAATTAGTATGATCACATGGTGAATAGGGGTGGAAGGAAAAATCGATGCAACACTATTCTCTCTTCAATGATTACGAATCGATTCTGAATATTTCATAATCAATGATTTCAAAACATCTGATATTGTCACGCCGTAGGCGTGTTCTGTGTATGTTTTCTGTCCATGTGCTCTGTGTTTACCTTTTGTATCCTCATGTCGCCCCTCGTTTATGACTCCGCCCCTTCATAAGTGTTCACTCCCTGCCAGCTGTGTGTGTCCAGGTGTTCGGGTGATGAATTGACGCCTTGGAGGGCGTCTCCTTCGCCTCCTTCACCCAGGTGGGCGTCTCCGCCACCTGATTCACTTTGGAGGATTTCTCCTTCATCCGCTCCGGCCAGGTGGGCGTCTCCTCCGTTTGCTCCGCCCAGGTGGGCATTTCCGCAGTCTGCTCCGCCATAGAAGGTGTCTCCTCCGGCTGCTCCGCCCTGGAGGACATCGCCTTCGCCGAATTCGCCCAGGTGGGCATCTCCACCATCAGATCCACCATGGAGGACGTCTCCTACTCACATCTGCCACGCCCTGGAGGCCTTCCCCTCCGTCTGCTCCGCCCAGGTGGGCATCTCCACCGTCTGATCGGGCCTGGAGGGCGCTTATGCCATCTCCACTGCTTTCCCCCCCTAAAAGACTTATATATTAGTCTTGCGTCTTGAAGCCGCACCTTGGGGGAGGGCTATGTCACGTTGTAGTCGTGTTCTGTGTATGTTTTCTGTCCATGTGCTCTGTGTTTACCTTTTGTATCCTCATGTCGCCCCTCGTTTATGACT
>JAUCMU010000027.1:12446040-12473169 GCA_032275025.1 Enteromius treurensis | reverse complement strand
AGCATCTTAATGAAACGAAATAAATGAATACATCAAGCCTTTATTACATATTACATTTATTAATGCTATATCAACATTCAGAAAACGAACAGTTTTCCAAAAGTGGGCATTCTCTCAGTTGACCTGCTGATGAATTCTTCAAGCAGGGACGAAACATAAACATCGCATTCATCAGTAATACGCATCTAGACTCTTATCTAGATAACACTTATCAAAAAATCTACAGTAAAAATTTGTTGACCTGCATGGTATGTCACTATTAGTGAATGAGTGAATTATGAATATTTATTGCTATTGTGTAAATAACATGTATTCATGCAATCAGTAAAAGGTTACTGTATTTTGATAAGTATATTAAAATTTAATCTAATTACAAGTACTTAATTTTTGGAATCTGATTATGTAATCCAGATTACATGTAATAAGTTACTACCCAGCTCTGTTTATAGGCCATGCACATTGTAAAGAAAGCTGAGGGCTGTTAATTATTTAGTTTTCAATATTTTATAAGTATTTCTAATAATCTAGTAGTAAATGTAAAAATAAAGCTGCTTTGTCATTAACACAAGAGTAAACCGTTTACGTCTACGGTATGGTATTGTGGTCCATCAAATCCAGGCATATGTTTGATGTGATTGATTGTGTACATTTGCTACTGAACATTGATAAGGTTACCATAGTAAATGTAGTCATTATGGTGCTTTTTGTGTGTGTGTGTGTGTGTGTGTGTGTGTGTGTGCAGTTCAAGGTGCAGTGGTGTTTGCAGAGGTGCTTTCAGCTGTAAAGAGAACCCTGGCTCGAGTGCTGGTCATCATTGCTAGCCTTGGATATGGCATAGTCAAGTAAGTTGCTTCGAAGCAGTAATATATTGAAGCAGTTGAGTAAAATGGATTAAAATCTGGTCTAAGTAATACTTCTATAAAGCAGGAATCCATTCATTTGATCAAATTTACACTTTGTTACTACATTGTGAAAACATTCTGGTAGTATTTTTTTTTTACGTTGACAATTAATATTGTTTGCATATTAGACTAATTTCTGATAATCACTGATGTGACACTGAAGACTGGAGTAATGATGAAGAAATGACATTCTAAAATATATTTAAAAAGAAAAAGGTTATTTTCGCACATTACTTTAATACTTTCGATAACAGCTTTTGCTGGAAGAGTAATCTTCTGCATAATTTCTCTTTCAATAACTCCTCCTTTTTGCTGCAGACCAAGACTGGGAGCATTGCTGCACAGGGTGGTGGGAGTAGGACTGCTCTACCTTATCTTCTCCGTCATAGAAGGTGTACTGAGAGTCAACACGGTAAGGAGAGACTCACAGCTGAAACTGAACACAATTTCACTAAAAATGAAAAAAAAACAGTGACCAATAGAGAAACATGCCCACCTTTGTGACAAACCTCCTGTTTTAACATAATGACGATGCTGCACCAAATGTAGTTTAATGTTTCTCTCTCGCAGGAGCACGGTGGTTCAAGCAGGCTGCTTTGTGACATTGTTATGGCCCTCATTGATTCTTGTATTGTGTGGTGGATATCCTTTCACAAGTCGATCATCTGTTGAGACTGTGTTCAATTTGTGCCGTTATCACAGTGACTTCTGCATGGTGTAGATTAAATTAAAGTGGGTTGAAACGGGTGGATCCAAAGTTTTTTTTTCTTGCTGCAGTCACAAGCATACGCAGTGCACTCAGTCCAATTTTTTAGGAAGCCATGATATAGACATTTGAGTCTCTCTTTGCGCTTCTCCGTTTCTTTGGCTCATGTGATGGTGGTGTGCAGCTGGGGTAATGCTTTATGAAATATCTTTTTTCAGTCTTGCCTCAAAGCTAGTAGCATGATCTACCTTTGTTGGGCTGAATGGTGGTTATGGATTTGCAATGTGCGAGTATAGGGCTGGGCAATGTTATATGTATTTGTCATGATTCTGATTGCAACATTAAACACAATAGTAGGTGTTTTAACTCTATTTGGAGATGAAAAAGGTATCGCTTCAATACTTGGTGACATCTGTTTTTTTCTGTTAATGAGTTTAACGGTATATAAATTCTGATACTTTAAAATAGGAAAATATTACTGTTTTAGGAATAGTAACGTTTGCATACACTACTGTTCAGACATTTTTGGGTTAATTAAAACGATCAGAAGTGCAAGACTTTTAAATTTACAGGATTCATCCAAAAATCCAAGAAAAATAAGTTTTAAGCCATTTGAGAGCAGATACATAAATATTAAGGTACTGAATAACATAAAAAGGCAATCGCCCAGCCCTATGTCGGTCCCTCTGATGGTCCCACGTGTGTGTGTGTGTGTGTGTGTGTGTGTGTGTGTGATGGTGCTACTCTTCTCTCTCTTTCCCTGGCTCTCTCTGTCTGTATTGTTCTGCCAGGCTGAAGATGACTTGGTGTTGCTGGCTGCCATCCCCTTGGCTGTTCTCGACTCTACCCTCTGCTGGTGGATATCCTACGTTTCTCCACTGCTGTTCGTGTGCGTCCCTCTTTCTCTCTTAATGGGTTGTGTAACAGCGGCCCTGCATATGTGGGATGCTGAATACCCCTCTTTTTGTTCTCCTTTGCGATTTCAGGGGTTTTCTGTACTTGTAAAGCTTGAGAACAACTGAAATACAAACCTGTGCATGTTTACAGTCAGGAAGACTCTATACAGTTTTGTGGGTTTCTTTTTCTTCCTTAATGCAAAGTAAACCGTGAATTGTGCATGAACAGGAAGTTGCTGAGCCCTAGTGATCAAATTATAGTCCTTGACACTCAGTCACATCTTCATTAGCCTGGCCCAGACGATGAAGCTCCTTCGGCTGAGAAGAAACTTGGTCAAGCTGTCCCTTTACCGACACTTCACCAATACTCTCATATTCGCTGTTATCGGTGAGCATATGCGTCTTTGACAGGATTACAGTACTGCATTGAAACTCCCAGTGATCAATGTCTGTGTAATTTTCGCATACTGAATTATGATTGGTCTGTGTCAAACATCTGGGTTACATGATTTATTAATGGAAAGTGAGTCGTAATTGGGACATTCAATATTTCTTGCTATATTTAGGTTTACAACTCTTCAAACTCATTTTACAGAAAACTTGCACGCACTAATATGTCCTTAATGAGACACTACCTTTCACATTTTTGGGGCTAGTAAGACAAAATATCTCTATTTTTTAATAAATACTGTTATTTTGAACTTTCTATGCATTGAAGAATCCTGAGAAAAATGACATTTTCCACAAAGATATTGAGCAACGCAACTGTTTTCATTATGAGTCATAAGACATGCTTTTTGAGCACCAAATCAGTATATAAGAGTTATTTCTGAAGGGTCATGTGACACAAAAGAACGGAGTAATGACTAGTGACAACTGATTTTTGCCATAATAGGAATAAATTACCATTTAAAATGTTAATAGAAAACAGTTATTTTAAACAGTAATAATATTTCCCAATATTATTGTATTATTGTGTTAATGATAAAAGATTTCTTTCAGTTAGGTGAAACTATTTTAGTATAGAATTTTTATCTGAAATACATAAAAAAAATGAATTTTCATGAATATATTGATTATAGCTGGTAACTGTAAACACATTAATTAATGTAGTATTAGTGATCTAATAAAAGCAGCCTTACAGAGCATAAGAGATGCCTTTTAAAAAATAGTAATAGTTTATTTGAAAGTGTCCTTGTTACATGTACTATTATAATAACAATACATTTTTTTGAATTGTAATCCAGAGCCAAACCGTAACCATATAGTAAATACATGTAGTTAATTATTATTATTATGTACAATTACACTGTAACAAGGACACCCAAAAATATTGTAACCTATAACAAACTTTTAAAATAAATATTTATATATATAGTTATGTTGCTTTCTTTCTTCCCCCACATGTTCTTATAAACAAAAATAAAATTCTGCTTCTCTTTCAGCTTCTATTATATTTATTGTGTGGACAACGAAGACCTTCAAGTTATCCAAGTGCCAATCTGTAAGCCTTTTCTTTTTCTATGTAATGAATATGTTTTTAGTTTTTTAGTTAAAGCTATACTTTTAACGAAGCTTACTTGCGTTCATCTTGTAGGACTGGAGGGAGCTGTGGATAGATGATGCCTTCTGGCGCTTCTTGTTCTCTAGTATCCTGCTTGTCATCATGTTCTTATGGAGGCCATCAGCCAACAACCAGAGGTATAGCACTTCACCTCTATCTATGCGTCGACCCCCTCCGCTTAATAGCAGAAACAAGATTGTCAATCTTTGTCCTTCTGAACCCTTCAGGTATGCCTTCAGTCCACTGGTGGATGAGGTTAGTGAGGATGAAGAAGAGGAGAAGCTAATGAATGAAGCCTTCGGTGAGAGTCTTAATTAAAAAATGAAATACTTCTGCACAGGGGATCTTAACAATCTGTCTTTCGCTTTCCACTAAATAGGATGTATTTGATTTAAAGTAAATATGAAACAGAATTGTCACGATTGATGACTGGATGTTGAGCTCAAAGGTGGAGGTAGATGTACATGAGCTTGCAGGGATGGGTTTAAACAAACTAAATGATGGGTGACGTTTAAATTATGTCATTTAAACAAAATATTCATAGGCCAGATTTTTTAATAAACATACACGGAGAAATGTTTTCAACAAGATCTAAAGCAAGCCTTTAGACAATAAGGTCATGTCATGCCAACTTAAAAACGACATGCAGTTTACATTTCATTAGCACACTTGAATGCTGCCTATCAAGTCGGCAGATCTGGTTATCAGCCTTTGTTTGCTATGCTTTTATTTGACTGTGTTTAGCCGGTTCTAACCAGTTAAACTTGAATTCACAGATGGTGTGAAAATGAGAGGGATGAAACCAGAGACCAATGGAAGTGCAAAACCCAGCAAAGTGGTAATCCAATCCAACAATACTTGGCTTAAAGAATAGAATTGTTTCATGAAAATAAACATGCTATGGCTATGTTGCAATATATAAGATGAATTAGACATGCTGGTTACAAAAAAAAAACATATTACGCTGCATATTTTGGGTGATGTCATGGTAAATTTGTTTGATATTCCATCCAGGATGAAGATCTCAAATGGGTCGAGGAGAATATTCCCTCATCAATGGCTGATGTGTAAGTCCTAGCAATCATATGTGTCTAAAAATTATGGTTAGAATGATAGATACAAACACTAATAGCACTATTCAGTATGTCACTGATTTTTTGTACACCCAAACGTGTCATCAGTTTGCCTGTAAAGCTTCTAGCAATCCCAGCCGTGTCATTGACGTGTCCTTCTCTTTGTTTTGCAGCGCACTGCCGCCACTGCTAGACTCAGACGAGGTAAGTGTCTCATATTCTGATTGGCCAGCAGTGGGCACCCTTTGAGCTTTCTAAAGTAGAGCAGAAAGCTCTCAGCCCGTCACGTCACAGTGTTTACCCTCGCTCCCTCTCCGTCGCTTGTTTTCTTTCTACTTGGAACAAAAGGAGCGCTGAGGCTTTGGAGGTTTTGTCTGACTAATGAGAGCTCACTTAAGCTAACATCGGATGTGTTCGTATATCGAACAGCAGCCAACATGGACAAATCTCTTAAAAGAGGAGATCAGAGATTACATGCTACAAAGAAATGCAGGATTTTATAGGTTTTTGTGTAACCGTGTTATTTATTTTAGGAATTTTTATGGTCTCGCACAGCATTTTGGTTCACTTTCCTCATTGTTTAAAAGATGATTTCCTTTCATGATCTTGATTTTCTCTTTCTTTTTCCCTCCTCAGGAGATCATGACTACAAAATTTGAGATGTCCAAAATGGAGTAGATCTGTGGAGATATATGTAATGTATTTAATATGTGTACGCCCATGCACAACTGCTTTATCCCAAAACCTGAGCTTTTCTTAAGCAGTGTCTGTAAATATGTGGGACGATGGGGGTAATGCACTGAAGGACTTTTGTTTTATTTTTAATTGCCTGTTTGTATTTATATTTTCTCAGATAATACGGTGTAAGAGTTTCTTAAATCATAACTGTAAATTGCCTTTAACTGTTGTTTACATATCTGCAGTGCAAAATGTGATTAAAACACATTAGTTTGTGCATTGTGCTTTTTCACTAAGAGGCTTTTGCGCAACAATCCTCTTATTAATTACATAAAGATGGGAAAACATGTAAGATAAAAGCTCTCTCTTCTGGTTTTCTTTAATTCGTCAGTATGCTTTCACAAATTAACAGTACCGCTCTGTGACCTGGTGGTATTTTCAACAAAAGTGGCCATTAAGTATCATCTTGTTGGCTTGTGCACCATTAAGCAGATTGCCTTTCATTGGATTTATCTGACGTGAGTTTTTAATGCTCTGTGTCATAGTTAATAAACACTTGGCTGGGTACAGTTAAATGACGAGGGGAAATGAGGTTGCAAGAGTTTTGTCTCTCAACACTGTATAAAACAAAGGGCAGAGATGGTTGTTTTTTGTTCTCCCCAGTTGATTTTTTGTTTTTTTTACCAGTTATAAACTGCTGGCCACAGTATATTTAGCAGCGTATGCAAATGCCTGTTGCAAATAAAAGTATTTTTATACCAAAAAAGACCCTTTTTGGCATGTAAGAAGAAACATAATGCTCTGACTGTGCTAAGTCTGTGAAGTCCACCGGGGTCGTGCTGTCGATAGGTATTGATTTCTTCTCAAAGCCACATTCAAAAATCTGTCATGCAGCGTGTCAGTTTTACCCACTTGCCAATACAGTCTCAATATCTCTGTCCTGTTTTGTCCCTGTTAAGTCAGCTCATTATCTGTTAATACTTCCACGCGGTTCTTCATTAACCCTGACCCCGCAGTGAGCTATTGGGACTGCTGCACCTTACCTGTTGCTAGGATTTCTGTTAAGCTGCATTTAACGTTCTAAATAATAGTATGATGCAGTGTAAATAGTTGACAGTGTGATGGTTGTCAAGGATGCTACAGTCATAATCACCTGAGCTGAGCTCAATACTAATATTGAGAGTAGGATATTAAATTGCAGGTAAATTAATCCAATATTAACATTTGCCATAATACAGTTTTCATATTAGAGGTTTTATGTAATGCATGTTCCCAAATTACGGTCTATTTGTGAAGCAGTATTTTTGGAGGGAAACTAAACATTCACTCCATTGATTTGAATTGGCTGAGTCTTCTCTTACAACTGCCCCAAACAGCCAGCCCAGTTAATCTGTTATTAGTCAGCATTTTCTAAGATCTGATGGCATAATCTGCAAGAAAACCCAGAGAAGTACTTAATGTTTAATGGTGGTTTATTCATGTACACAAGATAACAGTCTAAAAACAAAAACACAGATATTAGAGCACATTCCGTATTGAATTCACAATTCGGGGGCAGTCTGGCGGGCTGTTATTTCAAATGTGTCTGTATCACATATATCTAGTCAAAGGAAAACTACAAACAGAATGGAAATTAATATAAAACTAACAGTCTTTATGATCACGGTACTTTGTGATCACTGAGATTAACATTTCAAAGGAATGTCATTTATGACAATATAAAATCTCACTAGTAGACAGGTAAAACATTTACAGTGATGGAATGGTAGCAAGAACTGCACTGATTGATGCTTCTGAATTATTGCTTTTCAAGATTTGCTTTTTTTTTTAACTATGTGGATTGCATCTCTCACCATGGTGAATCGTGGCGTAAACATGTGATTACTCCATATTTTGGGGGGAAGGGGGGCAAAGCTCCTCGCTGAACGAATCCCATGCAGATCTAATCCTCTTTGTGTGGCGTCACACGTTTCCCGCCTTTTTTTCTGGTAAATGATAACAGAAGAGATTTCAGAATATATGACAATATATTTCTACATTTTCAATTTTCATTCATTATACACACACATTTTTGTCACAGAGAAGAGGTTCATTTAGGTTCACCAGAATAAACAGCTTTATCATACAGAACAGCAAACAACTGCATCTGACAGTAATCTGAAAAACCTCTACCTCGAAAACACTTAGTGGTTCCACGTTAACATAGAGACATGCTGGAATCTTTCATTTACATATAAATTACTTTACGTATATATAACTTCTTGAGAATACACAACTTGCTACTTTGGATAACTTCACAACAGCTCAATTAAACCACCTGTATCTTCCTTAGAATTCACTGGCTCTAAAATTCACAACGTTTTAAAGGGGTGATGGAGAGTAGCGATATCTTTTTGACGTGTGTCCACAACACCAGAACATGTTCCCACAAACACAGATGAACGTGCTCAAGATCGCCAAGGATCAATACAGGGATCCCTGATTTAAAGTAACTTCTCTGTGACGGTAACTGACATCAATATCTGTGTAACTGCTATTGTTTTCAGACTGGTAACACTTCAAACTACTGTCCAGAACGTCCTTCTCCTTGGCTAACTGTTCAGTGGCTGACGATACAACTGCATGAACGATGGAAGCTGCAACCTCATAGAACATCCTCTTCAAGGCCTCCTCTTGTTCATCTGTATTGGTCTTCGCTGACCCAGAAAGGGACCCTCCACATTGAGAGGCCCCATCCCCCTCAGTCTCTACCTCAACACTAGTACCTACTCCTACTTTAGACTCTGCTTTGTCATTTCCATTTTGCTGTTGATCTCTCGAGTCAATTTGAGCTTCACACTCACCGCTTAGGGCAACTGCATTGACAGTATCGCACTTCCCGTCTTGATTGAGGATCTTCCCGTCCTTCTGACAACTTTTTCCGCTAGAGTCTATGGTCTCCTGGTTGGTCTCCCCATCCTTCACGTCATTCTGGGTTGTTGCTTCATGATTGTGTGCTGCGGTGTCCTCTGATGTAGCATCCGAGCATCCGTTCTCACCATTGGCTTTCGGCTCTGTCTGGCCTTCTCCCTCTGGTGCTGGATCCGCTAAGTGAGACTTGTCTGATGGCTGATCAGATGGTGCACTAGTGTGGGACCTCTCCTCTCCATCAGAACTCTTGTGTTCGCTTGCCTCCTGAGCTTCATTATTGCTCTCACTTGGAACCGCAGTCTGCTCCTCTGATCCAGTCTGTGGGACATCGGTTGCCCCAGCTGCATCTTCAAGGCCATCCACGTCTTTAGCCTCACTTTCACCTGTACCATCTCCATCTTTCTGGGCTGCTGCACCCTCCCCCATGTCCATACTGGTGCTCTTTCCCTTTCGCAGTATGAAGTTCTTTAGTGACACAGCACGGTTGAAGTGTGTCCTTTTTGCCTTGGCTGTCTTGCCTGAGTCTTTACCCGCCTGTGGTTCATCAGTCTGCTCTTGCTCTCCCACTGCTTCCTCTTCTACACCACCAGAGTCAGCTGCCTTCTTTGATTTGGGAATAACTCGTTTTTTGAAAGAGGTCCAGATCTCATTTGCATGCTGGTCCACCGATTTTGCATGCTGTGTAGTAGCAGTTGCTCCTTTCTCCTCCTCACCCTCAGCGTTAGTCTTCTCTTGTGTTTCTACGTCACTGGCTACCTTTACGTCTTCCGTCTCCTCTTCGGCCTCTGGGGCGTTTTCGTCTTTAACATCTGAAGAGTCTTTGTCCTTTGGTTTGTGGATTCCAACAACGGATGAATCTCTCTTCAGACCTTGGAATGTCCAGGATCTCTTTAGTTTCCACCTTTTTTGTCCAGAGTGCTCTGACTTTGTAGCGGAATCCAGTGTCCCACTGTCTCCAGCTCCATCTGCACTGGTTCCTTCTGCTCCATCAGCATCCTTGGACTCGTCTGTGCTTTTCTTGTGACTTTTCTGAGCCATGAGTTTCTTAAAAGAGTGCCAGCGTTTCATGTTTTTCATTGTTTGGGGGTTAGACTTGTCTGGCTCATCTGCAGTTGGAGGCTCCTCTGCTTGGTCTGCCACATTTGTACTGGCATCAGCATCCTCCAGCCTGTCCAATGATTTTGACCGAACCTTGCCATGTTTTTGGAGTGCCCCTGTTCCCTCCTTTTTGTCTGTGCTTTTGTGCGAGAAAATTTTAGCAACCGGATTGCGGATGAAGTCCCTAACACTGGACTTCTCTCCTTGCTTTGGCTTGGCACCAGATGCCTTTTGCTCTTGGGAAGCCTCCTCATTTTCTGGTGCTTTTTCAATAGTCTGCCCATCAGCTGCTGCCTCGCCAGCTTCAGCTGGCTGACTAGATTCCTGCTCTTTAGGGCCTGCATTATCCCCTTGAACATTCTGGCTAGAGACCTTATCCTGCTCCTCGCCAGTAGTATCCTCAGCTCCCGTCTGCTGCTCCTTCTTTTTCTTCCCTCCCATAACTTTTCCAAGCCCACTTTTATTTAAAAAAGAGTCCCATATTTTTTCAGAGGCTGGCTTAGATTTACTATCAGCTGGTTGCTCTGTGCTTGGCGGTGCCTCAGTAGAAGGCTGTGTTTCCTCTGTTGAAGCTGGGGCTTCCTCTGTTGAAGCTGGGGCTGGACTTGTGGTTTCTACCTCGGCCTTGTTCTCGACAATGTCTGCTTGGACAGGCTCTGCATTAGCCTCGGTTGCCGCCATATCGAAAATAAAAACAACTATCAGGCCTTCCTCGTTGAAAGATTCTTATTTCCTTGAGTTCTTTATGGAACTGAGTTCATTGATGATCAGCCAACAGCTCTGTGAGTGTTCCTATCCAACTTATTTCCATAAGAAATGGGCAATTCTGCATCATATTCCGTATGGAGTAGATGGACTTCAAAGCTAGAAGGAGAAAACAACAACAATCAGTCTTAAATTGGCTGCATGTATTTCAATCAGCATATGAGAATTTTTAGCAATGCTATGGTAAAATGGTAAAAATGAAGCATGTACTAGACAAATTTATGCTGTCTTTAAGTGCCCCCAATCACCTTGACGTCACAGTGTACACATGAGCACTGATGTGTTATACCATTCAGGCTATTTGGAGTTTTTCCTGTACTTTAGATAATCTCTCATCTAGATATTGAGCTGAATACACCACATCTTCTGTTGACATTTAGCAAATCTTATTGCGTAAATGCGCACGTATGTGTTGTCAGGCAAGGCTGTGAAAATGGCAAACGCAAAAATAAGCACATACCGTTGCCCCTATGACGATAAAAGATCTTATTATAAACCTCTAAACTCTTCACCCTTGGTCAACTCATATCGCTTAACACTGGGGCTCTTTTTGTTTCTACACAGAGGATTCTTTTGAGATAAAAAAAAAAAGATCTTTCGTCAGGCTTTCTTGATGCATAAAGCAATTGAATGCTTCCTTTGAATGACCCACTTGCGAATTTCAAATTATTTTATGTTGTATTTGGTCTGAGACGCTAGAGGTGAAACCACATGTGACATAGTTACATAATTGGTTTTTTCAAGGAACCTTATGACTGTATGCACCGTAAAATGAGTACAGAAGCATAAAAAACAGAAGCAATATTCTTTGCCTTGTGAAAAGCCTGATGGAAAGAACATGGCTTAATTGGATTTCGCCGTGACTGTTTACTGATGGGGCACAAGACCCTGCTTGCCCATCCAACTGACACTGGGACAATTGAGCCTTGACGGTTTTGTCCCCTCTTTTCATGGACAAAACCCTTGCCCTTTGTTATGCAAACGCAGTAGAAGAGACTTGGAGAAGCTCCCTCGATAAAGCCCTAAGTGTGGGCTCAAACCTTGCTCTGCAGAAGTAGAACATAATTCTAATGAGAAACGAGGGAAAAGCCAATGCAAATGCTCGAGACAGCAGGTGCCAGTGCTCTTCAAAACCTCATTTGCATTGCTAATGCGTCCCTAACCATCTCCTCCATTTTGTAAAAATGTGTTGATATCAACATCACCCAAGTTGTTTTAATTGACGGCGTTGCATGAGCAGTACGTTATTTGCCAAGAAAAGCGTCGAAAAGGCTCAAGGAGACATCCTACTTCTGTTGTGTCTGGAAAACAACCCTGAACAATGCTCATTCACGTCACTTGACTCGGATCGCCAATTTATAGGACCTCACGGGAGTTTCTGAATAATTAAAAAAAATATTTAGATCCACGAAGCTTCCAGTAACCGCTAACACGTCTGACACCGTGAATATGTGTGATGTGGGAATTATGAAATCATCATGCAGCGGGAAAACAATAACAATCCGCGCGCCACACGTACAAGCGCGCGCATTCAGTGTCTATTGTGGTAAAGCCATGCTTGTTTTATTCTCGAAATCTCGTTAGGGTCCAATACAGTGACCGAAGTGCTTTTGGTTTGTAAATAGGTATTTCACTGACACAAAGCCTACACCACAGACTGGGCGCAATTGCGAGCAAATTCACACTTGACTGCGTCTGATAATAATATGCGAGAGGACAGTCTGGCACGTTTGGCGAAGTTGATCGCATGAATGAATGAATGAACGAACTCGTAACAGTTGCTTGAGCAAACACGCAACAGTGAAGCAGATGTCCTTATTCATACACATAAACACAAAGCAAGGCAAGCTGTAAAATGATTTATTTAACCAAATACTCAAATTCACTATTCCTACGAATTCAAATGAAGGGCGCAGTCATCGCGCGCCTATTGTCCTTTCCAAATAAATCTCTGCACTTCCTTATGATATCCATTGTAGATGCGTTGCATAGGCGAAGCGTTCACAACAACGCGTATGTGTTTTGACACATAAATGCAAAGTGCAATTCTGAACGACAGAATCACTCCTAATAATACAACAAAAACATTATAACTAAGAAAAGAGTCTGCCAACCTTGTTCTTCGTGTGTAAATCCGTCCCGTGTGCTTGAGGAAAGGTAATAATCTGCTGCAGACTGGAAAAGACACTGAAACTAAATCCCCGCTCGCATCCTCATGCCTTGACTGAAGAGAGATCAGTGTATGTGAGAGAGCGCGCGCGAGTGTGTGTGTGGAAAATTGCGCGCGCGGGGACGTTGAGGGTCGAGCGCTGGTATTAACAGACGCGCAGCTGCGGCTCCATCTATCTCACCCTGTTGCCCTTAGCAACCAGGGAGACCACCCCCACCCTGCCACCACACACACACACACCCGCCCCCAACGCTAAGAGGGTTACTGTACGGGGTTGAGATGGTAACTTTAATTTCAGCCACTTCCCCTGATTTGCGTGAAATGTGGTGATGTTGCATCACGACCCTTCAGATTGGCTGCGGCAGGTCCGTGGATTGTTTCTGCACCTCAGTGACGCAGGGCAACAGATCGAGTGGTCCGGGAGACTGGGGACTGTTGTAACGTTTAGTTTTAACGTCTGTCTGAACTTTGCCTAGGCCTATGTTAAACGGAAAATTATAAATAAATGTTGTAAAAAAACAAACATTAGCCTAATTAAAGTACAATTTTGTGCAACAAGTTGAGGTAAAAATAGTGAAGAAATTTAAAATATGTTTTTTTTTTCAGTAGGCTATGGTAGATAATGCGCAATGGTTGGATGTAAAACAATCCAAAAAAAAATTAAACAGTGTTTTTATGATAATAATTACTTTTATTATTGAGAGATTTGCTTCAGTTTTGTATTTTATTTATTTATTTTTTGTTTTAGTAGGCGACAAAATTGAGATTATTGTTATTTTGGTAATATATAATAATAATTAAAAAAAAAAAAAGAAGTAAAAATGGAGGTATGGACAGATATATATGTACGCTGCTCCAAAAAAAGGGAACACTTAAACAACACAATATAACTCCAAGTCAATCACCATTCTGTGAAATCAAACTGCCCACTTAGGAAGCAACACTGATTGGCAATCAGTTTCACATGCTGTTGTGCAAATGGAAGAGACAACAGGTGGAAATTATAGGCAATTAGCAAGAATCCCCCAATAAAGGAGTGGTTCTGTAGGTGGTGATCATAGACTATTCAGTTTCTTTGCTTTCTGGCTGATGTTTTGGTCACTTTTGAATGCTGGCGGTGTTTTCACTCTAGTGGTAGCATGAGACAGAGTCTACAACTCACACAAGTGGCTCAGGTAGTGCAGTTCATCCAGGATGGCACATCAATGCGAGCTGTGGCAAGAAGGTTTGCTTAGTCAGCATAGTGTCAAGAGCATGGAGGCACCAGCAAGAGACAGGCCAGTACATCAGGAGACGTGGAGGAGGCCGTAGGAGGGCAACAACCCACCAGCAGGACTGATACCTTCACCTTTGTGCAAGGCGGAACAGGAGGAGCACTGCCAGAGCAATGCAAAATGACCTCCAGCAGGCCACAAATGTGCATGTGTCTGCTCAAACGGTCAGAAACAGACCCCATGAAGGTGGGGGTTGTGCATACAGCCCAAAACCGTGCATTTGCCAGAGAACACCAAGATGGGCAAGTTCACCACTGGCGTTCTCACTGAGCACATGTGACAGGCGTGACAGAGTCTGGAGATGCTGTAGAGAATGTTCTGCTACCTGCAACATCCTCCAGCATTACTGGATTGGCAGTGGGTTAGTAATGGTTTGGTGTGGTATTTCTTTGGAGGGCCACACAGCCCTCCATGGGCTCACCAGAGGTAGCCTGACTGCCATTAGGTACTGATATGAGATCCTCAGACCCCTTGTGAGACCATATGCAGGTGCGGTTGGCTTTGGGTTCCTCCTAATGGAAGACAATGCTAGACCTCATGTGGCTGAAGTGTGTCAGCAGTTCCTGCAAGATGAAGGCATTGATGCTATGGACTGGTCCGCTGTTCCCCAGACCTGAATCCAGTTGAGCACATCTGGGACATTATGTCTCGCTCCATCCACCAACGCCATGTTGGACCACATACTGTCCAGGAGTTGGTGGATGCTTTAGTCAAGGTCTGGGAGGAGATCCCTCAGCACATTCAACTATGTAAAGAAACTTGTTTTAAAAAAACAAGTACCTTGCTGTAAAATCAGCCATGATATTTCATGTTTTCAATGTATATGAACATTTGTTGATGAACAATATCACATTACGTTATAGACTGCTTTTACTCTCACCTGAGGCTGCTATGATAGTGATGTCATTGCTTTCTAATTGGTTAAACTGATGGTGTTACATCTCACCCCGTTACACATTCCCTTATAAAAATGAAAGACGTTTGCACATGCTCCACAAATAGAAATGTGAACAACCGACCTCATTATCTGAAGCTAATTGTCGGGGAATCAGAACAAAGTCCTGTGTGCATGTTGGTTTGATGTGACTGGACAGTAAGAAAGACTATTACAAGTATCTACTTTACAGAAATTGCTTTTGAGACCTTAAAGCAGCCAGGGAATGAAATGGAATATTAAGGAATATTAATACTGTGCCAAGGCCAAAATACTGTTTTATTGTGTGCCTGTTTAAAATATCGGACAAAATTTGCCCCAAGGCCAGAATAATATGTGCGTTCCACTGGAAATGTGTCGCTCTGTGATGAATATTTCATACGACTGAGCATCTGCAAGAGAATTCTTCGCTCCTTCATTGAGCTTTAATTTCCTCATGGAGGATGCCACATCTGTCTGGAGGCATCATCGAGTCAGACATTCAGTCTCGGCTTGGTTGTTGGCGCAACTGAGCAATGCTGTAGGATTATCAAGCTGCCAAAGAATCAAAGTAAAATCATCCTCATTCAAGTGAAGGGGAGGAGCCTGAGGGATTGGTCAGTTTGAAGGAGCGATCTATAAATAGCAGGATAACAGGGGATTATTTTTACAGGACATGAAGTAACTCAGTTATGAATGTGTGGCTATGTGTGTGATGAACAGAGGTATATCTGACCTTCCACTGCACTTCAGAGATGATAGATCACTTGGCAGGTTTAGACTCTTGATAATACATGTATAAGGAAGTATAAATAATCTATTTAAAAACAATATAATAAAAATAGATAGACTGCATGAGCACTGTTGCAATTCAATGTATTTCCATTGTGTATGAAATGTGGTTTAAAAAAATTATTAAATAAAAAAAGTCTCAATGAAAAAGAATCAATGAATGAATAAAATAGCTAATGAATCGATACATCGATCAATCAATAAATTGTAGATTAATAAAAATAAAATCAAGGCAATGCCATGCTTTGCACTGTCTGAAAAGTGATAGATAAATTAATAAATTGTATCTAATTATATTAAGACAATCCAGAGTCTAACCACTGGATTAATAAATTGATTTGAGGATGAATTTATTAATTAATAAAACCGATAGATAAATAGATAGACAGACAGACAAACAGCAATAAAAGAAGGAAGATGTGAAGGTCGGCTGTTGGTTCCAGTAGACATGACAGATTGTAAGAAAAAAAACAACAACAACAGGATTTCCCTTAAAAAAGGACAAGTTCTTCCCACAGTTACAACATCTGTAAACACTATAGGTCATGCACAAGCTCCATCCTTCAACAGCCCACAAAATCCTGCCACTAAACCTGTAAATGCACATCTGATGTCACACAGGTTCCAGCGTGGAGATGGGAAGATGTTGCACCGCTGTTGTGAAATGGCTGTGGTGGAAGGAGCAAGTGTGTGTATTTCTGCCGCGCTAATGCCTTGCGACAGCACGCTTGTGTGTGAGCAGAGGGGTGAAGCTGGGGGTGGGGTGATTCTGACACATTCAACCGAAGACCGCGTCAAGCTCATGGCTCCGACTGTCAACTCCATTTCCCGTGCTCTCATCCGCCACAACCCAGGTCTTATATTAAGAAGCCAGGTTGACCAGCACGTGCTTCCTCACGCAGCTGTAAACAACGGGATCAAAAGTGAGCCGATCAACTTCTGTCCGCCCCCAACACCGGGTCCCTGGCGGTTCGCTGGGGAAGTAAAAGTAGTTTAATCAGTCCGGCATTTGCACACTAAACAGGTGAGGCGTGGGAACGAAATCAGTATTAAATGATAAGTTTAGCCTTTCGCTCTCCTATTGGCGGGCCTGGTTAAATATTTCACGTCGGAGAAGGTGGGGTGGAGACTTATCCAGGCTTACTGTCATTGTCAAGAGAAGTGACTGCAGAGGAGGAATTAAAGGCTGCACAAAATCTTACTCCAGCAGCAGACTGGAGAAAGTCAAGATGTACATATTCAAACCTAGATTTGAAGGATCCATTAGCATTTAAACCGCATATTTGGGCTGAAGCAAAGTCTCCTCCTTTTTTTAGGAGGCTATTTAGGTAATAGCACCTTCCATGGGACATTAATCTGTGTAATTAGGTTTCAGCTGCGCCGTGTGAAATAGATTGCTCTGGCATACTTCACTCCTAGGCAACCTGTACCTAGGAGAACTTTGGCGGAATGAACATTTTTTGGCTGTCCACCTTCCTATTTATTTCCTTGCCAGCCCAAAACATCCATCAGCTCCTCTAAGGGAAGATTACATCAGGCCTGATCTGATCCAAAATAAGACCTGGCCATGCTAGGCCTGCTGCTGTCTGGGTGATGATGCAGCAATATCATACCATGCACTGGAAGAGATATTTTGGAGAATGAGAAGCCGGCATGAATGAAAATATGTTTTCGAAATGCATGTTATAGATCATATCATGAACCAGTCTTATTTTAATATCATTAACATTTTGAAAATTCTGTTTAATATTTAATATACATTTTTTGGTAAACATGTTTTGTAATATTTAGTAGGTTTTATATATTTAAACTCTTTTTTTTAATCTACTTTTAGTTACTTTAGTACTTCAAGTAAAAAGAACAAGTGCAGAAATCAAATGTTTTAATTTGACATGAATGAACATTTTTATAACTTTACTTTTTAAAAATGTGTAATCAAAATGCATAACTGGACCTTCAGGGGAAAATGATACTACCCCTGCATCCCAGTGTGCGTATATCCACCCTATCTACCCTAAATATTGTATCACATAGAATATAGGGTGAATGGTATGTTCATTGGGATGCAGGGCTCTTTTGTAACATTGACACGACTCCTCCAATCATTTAATCCACTTAAACTCCGCCCCTGGAAGCTCGCGCCAAAATCTCATTCCCCAATCAGCAACAGAGTCCCTGGCCTACTTTTTTTTCTTCATTTTTGATAAACCATTACGCTCTGATGACACTTTCTGGAAGAATATCATCTCTATTTCAGTTTCAATTGGACATTAAATGTATAATTGACCACAAAATAGCAATTTGGTCATCATTTAATCACCCTTATGTGTCTATGACGGTTGTGTTAACAAGGCATAAAAAGCGTTTGAAACAAAATATCAGAGAAAAGTAAATCATACAAGTTTGAAAGTGAATAAATGATACAGCTTTCATTTTTGATTGAACTATCGCTTTCATTTGTGATTATTCGAGGCAACAAGCAATTTTTGTACCTGACAGCCGTTTCATTTGTGCGAATTTTGTCGATAAAGCAAGTTGAGATCTTTCATCCCACTGCCCTGGTGGACAGCTTAGACAGGCTGCACTGTTCGGTGACCTTTTATAGTATAATGCTGATTGGTTAATGTGTTCCTTGCGGCCTAGACGTAACGTTAACTTCACGCATGGACAACCTTTGAGGTGCAGCTGTTCTAGATCTCCAAACGAGCGCAGTCCTGAAGTGTTGGCTTCAGAGGGATTTCCGTGTAATCTCTTTATTAGCGCACAGCCTGTCAGTCTCGATCACTGGTGTTGTTGTGACCGAGCCCTGCTGTGTGGGAGGGGGGTTCTGGGAGCCAAGGTCCCAGCCAATGGAGCCCTATCCTGTCGATTAGCTCCATGCTATCTCATTAAGTTACTTGAGTACCTTTGCCCACTTGTGTTGGCAGGACACAGAAATGGTATCTGAAAACAACAGTTAATCATTGCGAAATGCTCCTTTTAGTATTGATCACAGAGGCTTGGGTGCAGCCGCTGTCCATCATGCAGAGCGTGAAATGTGTGCAGACATGGTTCTGATGCCAGAGTGATGTCTGAATATTGAGTAGCCTATAACCAACGAGTCAATAAACAAATGAGATAAGATGGTTTCTGAAATAGGATTATTAGTACATTAAGCTGGGCAGAAAGGAAACAAAAACAAAGTACAGTCAGACATTTCTAAAACTAGTAAGAACAGTTTGAAATGTTAGCTTAGCTTAGGGTGACCAGGGAGCAAAATATAACACTGAAAAAAAACTATAAAACACACATATATAGGTGAAATTAATTAATAGAAAGAGCTCTCTTTCTCTTTATATAACTTTTTAATTAAATGTGAAATGAAATATTCATAATATTGACGTAGATTCATTATAATATTTATAATAAAATACATATTACTTTATAAAAAGTTAAATACATATGATTACAGTGTAAATAAAATTAATAAAAACTATTTATGTTAATAAATATCTAAATATTTAATATCTAAAAATCTAAATATTTAATATCTAAATATTTAATATATATATGTATTTATGGTAAAGTATATATTAAAAGCTATCCCTCTTTGTATTTTTATTACTAATTCTAGTACTAAGTTTACTATTAATACATATATACTTTAAGTATACTTTAGTCATAAAACATACAAACATAGCTTTTTAGTATATATATACACGTATATTTCAATAAAAGCATAACTTTATAATAAGCAGCTTTATATACATATATATTTACAGTATATATTTATAACGGTGTTATTAATGAAAGGCACTGGAATGTAAATAGCTGGGCCTTCGTCCACATTTCAGCCGAATGGTGCACAAACAAAATGCTTTTTCTTTTTCGTCCACATACGCAAGGCCTGTTGTGGTCAGTACCATCATATTAATTCTAAGCAACCGTCGCAAAACTGAGTTAGCGTTGCTGCCTAATCAGAGTCAGGTTGTTCCAACTCACATTTTTTGCATTTTGTGATACACATCTGCCTTGTCAACTTGTAATGCCGCATTTAAAATGCAGCAACCGCGAGAGTAAGTTAGAAGCCAAAATTAAAATGCATTTACGCTCATTAAAAAATAAAGAAGTCACATTTGGTTCAAGATCATGCAAGTTATGCAGCCCAGATAAATTCATTTGCATGTTTTATTAAAAAGCCATCTTCTCTTCTTTCACGGGAGCTTTTACCTCACAGTTCTTTTCCACCCAATCCAAATGCTTTTTATATCAGCAATTACTGATATTGTAACAGCAGCACTGACCTTCAATACCTTGGCAGAGTTCAGAAAAGTCTATTTCCTCTAAAGGTTTTATTGCCACAGAAATCCTCCCTGTTTGTTCATGTCGTCCTCAGGTGGATACCAGAATTTATTTGCTTGCGGTTTATAGGCTCGCAGAGGTATATGGTTCAATTTGAGCCTCCGTTTTTTGCCAAGTATATAAACTCATCATCAAACAAAGACAGACTTGCTTACCCATGCACACAACAAATTTTCTGCAGCGTTGACTACAGTTCAACTCCCAAGAGCTCTGAATGGATCAAGATGAGGTTGAAAGGCCATCTGCAGACGTTTCCAGTGAAGATCATTTGTGTGCTAATTGAATTTGAAACATTCTTTAATAATCTTTTTGAGTGTTCGTCTCTGGCAGCAGCACAAAAACCTCTTTCAGCTTGTCCAGCAAGCCAGATACACACAGAACGACACTGACTGCTTCCTCCCAATGAGAATCACGCGGCGTATCGCTCTACACACATTCCAATGACACCATCCACAGCCAGCCACTTGTTTTCAATCTGATCTCTTTTATTTTAAGTCATAAAAAGTGGATAACAGTGCAAAACCCATCTTTGATGAGCACAAGGACTCGCTTTAAAGCTTGCTTCTGTGTCTTCTTCATTGGACTCATGCAATCTATTCAACACAGCGTAGAATGCCCTTTTTTAAAAATAAATGTTACAGCTATTACAGTATACAATACAGAGGTTCTTGATCAAATATTGCATGTTGTGATGCAGTATGAAAGTTATATTCTTCTTGTACAAAATTATTTAAACAAACAAAAAATGAATCTTACAAAAAAAAAAAAACAAGCACACACACACACACAACCCTTTCATTCATAAGCAATCTTCTTTTTAAATTATTATTATTTTTAATTTGCCCAAAACAAACCTATATATATATATCTGGTTGGCCAAAAATGCTTAATCTGTCAGTCAAAAAATTCAAGTAAACATGCTCAACATGGCAGTTTTAAACAGAGATGCTTCCAGAGCTGTCAAATCAATTTAGTTTTATACAATTTACTCTAACATTGTGAGAATAGCAGTGTCAGAGCAGAATTAAGAGCACTTGTTTTATTAGTTTGCACCCATAAGCTTTGATGGATTTGAGTCCAACCATATTTAAGTCTTGTGGACCTGGTCATGCATCCCGAAAGGATATAGAAACCCACTCTGTTTTTAGGCGACATGTGCTTTCATAGAAATTTTTAACTAATCCTACAAAAAAAAAAAGAAACGTGAAAACTATCCCATGTGTGCTTACTAAACTGTTATTGCACGTGTCCTCAGGTTGGAGGGGGTCCTTTGTAATGTAGGGCCAAGTGAAATGAGCGGGTCAGAGTATTGGACTGATGGCATGAGGTATAGTGGAGCGAGACGAGGGGCCAGATCACCACAGCAAGCAAGAGGGCAAACAGGAGGACCAGCAGTGGTGCTGAGGCCTTTCGCGTGTAAAAAAACCTCAAAGGCCCCAAAACCCAGGAGCCACTGTGCCATAAGCTGCCTGAAGAAGCCTTCAGTCCACTGGAAACAGAAATATTTTTCAGAAGTTTTTTATTTTTCAGACCCATTCATTGCTATGGGGATAAATGGCAAAAACAATGTTGTCCTATTGTGCTTCTGCAGAGTTTACCTTCAACCTGCCCAAAAGCACTGGCGTGAAAGTTTAATTTAAGTATTCCAGAAGGCCTTGATTAGCTGGTCCAGGTGCGTTTAATTAGGATCGGAGCTAAACTCTGCAGTATAGAGGCAGGATTGTACATCCCTGGCATAAATCAATTTTAATTTACACAGTTTGGTATGCATTGGTGAGGAGGTACCACTGCAAGCCAAGGCTGTCCTTAAAGAAACCTTACTGTGAACTGTATTCACTCATTAAAACCTTTCAGCGAAATTTAAACGGTCAAAACTAATATCTGTGTCCTTGCTTCCTGTTTAAGTCCATTTAAATGGACTTCTCTGACATCTAAAATTGGCCTCACTGGTCAGGGAAGCATATGACTTCACTTTGTCAAATGATTCTTATTTACATTTTTGCAGTCCAATAGACTTTAAGCATGCCTTTTCTGGACACTGCCCAGATCGCTGGCTCAACGGTAAGAATCAACATTAAATATGTCGTGTAAAACAATATTGAATTCAATATTAACTTTCAATGTATGGAGATTATTTATTTATTTTTTCAAGTCCTTTTCAGCTAAAGAAATAAAAGTCAGGGTTTGACAGACATTTTTCATTTTTGACTGAATTACCCGTTTAAAAATATTAATATTGTGGTATATTATTAAAATTCAAAAATAACACTTCTATTTGAATGTATTTGGAAACAATTTACTCCTGCTGGCAAAGCTGGCTTTGGTGCCAAGCTTCTTTAGAAATGCTAATTAGCCAAATCTAAAACATTTCTTCTCATTATAAATTTTAAAAACAGTTGTGCTGCTTAGTATTTTTTGGTAAAAAAAAAAAAAAAAAATTAATGTCTTCATTGTAACTTCCAATCAATTTCATACGTCCTTGCTGAATAAAGTTATTAAAAAATAATAAAAATATTTTTTGAATGCTAATGCATTTCTAATGACCGTTTTCCCAGCTGTTCACAGCAAAAAAAAAAAATAAAAAATAAAAATAAAAAGGTGCTTTTTAGCACAAGAACACACAATGCCTACCACAATAAATCAAACAGCTTATTAATCAAATTCAATGAAGTCTACATAGGAAAAGACTTTCTCACCAACTCGACTTTGCACGGGTGTTGTCCTCCAAAGAGTTGGGGAAACAAAGTCTCTCCTGCTGCCTCTGGTGACAGAGAGGGACAAGATGATAATGGCTTGAGATTAACAAAGCCCTGCAGGGACTCTATTGTTTACCAGTTCTTTGGCACCGGTGCACATTACAAGCGCAATTATGCGTGGGGTGTGTTGAGAGGTGTAAAGCACATCATAAAAATCATGCGAGGCACCACATTTGCTACACATTAACAAGCTTGGCTTTAATTCGCAAACCCCAGGTGATCAGAAAAGCAGTTACGGTGTTTGTAACACATAAGAAGGGCGTGTGCGCAGAAGGGCCATACGTGTCTGTGCGAGCGAGATATACCTGTGGGTCTTGGTGAGAGTGATGCTGGAGGTCACATGACCAGGAGGGGTGGGGGGTGGAGCACGTGTGCGGTGGGTGGGGGCGGACGCTCTCTTGATACTCAACTCCCTCCTCCTCCTGTCCGGACGGCGGAGATGAAAAACTGGAGCGCGCCTATAAAGATTCACAGAAGCAACAAACACTTTTGATTGCCAAAGAGTGGACAGCAGAGCTCTCACTACATGTGACAGCTTCGCTATGCTACAAAAGGCACTTGTAAATCGAAAGAGACGGGCTCCATTAACTAATAAGGTCCGAGGCGTCTCTGTCTTTTTGTGTTCTCTGTTTCGCTCCCATTCTTTGAGGCCTTTAATGGGACCAACAGATACGTCCACCTTTTCGTGTGACACATTACACAGGCGCTCTTGGCCCTTTCGCAGCGCCAGATCCTCACTATGTTTGTGTCCACAATTACGGCAGCCATTATAGAGTGGCGGGTCTTTTTCCCCATCCCTGTACAGCTGCCAATTAGCCATGAGCGCTGAGAAATTACAAGAGGCTCTTTGAAATGGAAATGGTCTCTCTCTCTCTCTTTCGTCAAGGTTTTTCCAAGTCTTTGGCAGGCAAATGGGCCTCTGCATCAGTTGCAGAAACTCTTTTTTTCTGAGCTTTTTTAGTCAAGATGGTACGGATTAATTAGCACGGCTGAATATTATGTGCTTCATATTCCTCGTAAACACGTCTTTTATGAAAGCTCTTAATTTAGCTTTTACCCACTGAAACATTGATAAATATGATAGATTTGTGACTAGCCCACTAGTGCGTTTTGGTGATTTAATAGCATTTATATAATTATTTTTCCCCATTTACAAAATGATATTATCAGCATGTGTTTATTTCCAGGTTAAAAAATAAAATTCAATCAAAACCGTATATTCTACACGACTGTGTAGCTATAGAACATCAAAGGTCACAAGAAATCACATTTAGTGAGAGACCGTCCCATTGATGAAAATGTCAATTATTTTATTTAATTACTATAATTAATTGCTATATAAAATTTAGTTTAAATCTATTTGATAGTCTAATGATTTTACAAGCTGTAACTCATTATAAAACACACGGACAGCAGCTGCTGGCCATTTACTGCTAAGTAAGTGACACTGATGTACCTCTGGTAGTAACAGTCAAAAATTCTATAATATTGACATGAGCTAATGTCAAAAGTAATCTGAGCCATTAAACAGTTTTTGACAGTGTAATAAGCAGCATTACTCACAGAGCAGATTAAAGTTATAAAACATTTCTTATTATTTATTACCAGTTGTGCTGCTTAATAATCTGAACTTTTAAAATATAGAATACACGGTTCAAAAGAACAGCATTTATACAATACAATACAATACTTAGTTTTAGGTTTTGTTTGTATAAAACTCTTTTGTTCAATTTAATGCATTGCTCAAAAAAATATGACTGAATAAAAGCACGAATTAGTTTCAAACAAACAATAATTTTGAACAGAAGTGTATAATATTGGAACTCAGTGAAGCCTCCATAATCACAGGTCCCAGAACAACATTCCTGGATTGTAGGAATAACATCCAAACTGTGTGTTAACACTAAGCAAAATATACCTGTGGATCACGGTCTGTCTGGACGGCTTTAGAACAAAGTTGATGCGTCTGGCCCAGCCAAGCACTGATGCGTTCGGGGTCAAAGGTCACAGATTCAGGAGCTCTAGTTTCAGGTGTGGAAGTCTTAAATGGCCCGGCGTACTGATGCTTGCCAGCTCTGATTACTGTATCCACAAACAAACACACAAGCACAACATATGTAAGCAAAGTCTCTAAGCATAAACAAATCAGGCTGTGAAAAAAAATTCCTGATGCAGACTGTGGATTAGACTAGATATATTTATATATATAAAAAAAAATAAAATAAAAAAAAACTAATTCCTGAATATAAGCATTAGATATAATATTTGAGAAGCTGCCGCTTTGAATGGACCGTCACAACACAGAGACTGAAAAGTTGAGATCTTTGCCCATCATGACCCTCATAATCGAGGTTTTGGTCGCTCTTGGCTATTTTTCAAGGAAATTAGAAAACAAGCCAAATTGAGAGCAGCTCTTCCATGATTATCAAGTGATTAAGCTGTGAGAGGAACACTGCCTTCAGTGGTTGGCACCAGTCACGCTGACCAATCAGGAGCCACGGCTTTACCTGGCACTGGTGTCTGGGGTGGGGCCGCATACTCTAAGCTCTTCTTAATGCCCTGAAAAACACAGCAACTACGTTTAGCATTTACCTACATTGCAGTAATACACAACATGCATGATATTCATTGTCACTTTTAGCATTGAGGTTTGCTTCTATACACTGTTTTTAAAGTCATGTCCTTTATAGTGTATGTCCTTTATATAGGGTTACTAGTCTAAGATGCCATGGACCCCCAAATATGATTATCTTTTTGCGAGGGACCTAATCCTAAAAAAATAATAAAAAGGCAGCTACGCATGTAGTTTCATGCATTAAAAATACAATTTAAGCTCAAACCCCCCACCCCCCCCCAAAAATGCAAAATTCTGTAAATAATATAACTTAAATATTTTCCACTCACTATAGTACTGCACAATAAATAAATGTAAATAATCTAATTTGTTAATTTACTTCAAAAATCAGCTAAAACATTTAAAAATTAAAAATCAGCAAAAACATTTTTAAATAAGTAAATGATTAAAGACTCAATTTATACACAAACAAAACATTTATAATTATATTAATTTATAAAATAAAAAAAAGTTATAAATTATTTTCTATTATGTTACATAATTACCTTCTCATATTCACTAAATGGTTTTATTTTTCCAGTTACTACCAATACTACTATACTACTATAGCACTGTACAATACACACTTTTTCAAGGACCCCACAAAATTCCCTTGAAGCCCCTGGGGATCCTGGATCCTAATTTGAAAACCCCTGCTTTAATGCACTTTAGTAATAGAGTGGTTAATTTGTGTTCAAGTTAAATCTGAAGCCAGCTGTGTTCAATGTAGAAAAAAAAAAACACGCCAACAAAAACAAACAAGTAACCACCTATTTGCATGTTACATACCCTGCATGCTACAACATGTGCAGTAACACGTGTGCTTACGTCTATGCACGCATACAAACACAGAACACATTGTGATCTTTTCAGCTCCCCCCCCCCCCCCAAAGACTATGCAATCCCATCATTTGCATTTCTTTGCCGGATGGAAAATGTATGCAAATAAACTACACTATGCATTAAAATGCAGGCTGTGGTTTCTTGGCCCATAATGTAAATAAGGATAAGATGAAGTCTGAGCTGTCAGATGGACTTACTGGCAGTTTGACGCTGACAGCATTATTGTCTGGTTGCGATTCCAAGGGACTCATGTAGACTCTCCTCCTCAGAGAATATTTTGCTGGTTCATCTGTGTAAGGCACACCTGAGAGGAATAGAGAATATATTGATGCTCCAGATGGGTAAAAGTTACAGTTTATGTGTTTTAGAGAACAATACACCACTAGAGATGTACAGGAATCACAAAAAAAAAAAAAAAATATATATATATATATATATAAAATGCAATAAACTCATCAGTCCTCATTCGGGGTCATGGTTATTACATAATGGCCTGATTGTAATTCACACGTGGAGCATAAATGCCTCTGCAGCACCTGCGGTGGTTCACACCACATGCACATGAAAGCATAAACAATGTTAATATGCACAGTGAATACAAAACGCTCCAGTTTCACTGTAATATTCACTTGAAATGATGTGTGGGGAAAAAGTGAATTTAGGACAGAAATATTACTATTGTAAAATATTTTAATGATAACAGAATAAGCAATAACCTACGTCAGCTATAAATAAACAGCAAACCACAAAAAGAAATCGTAGAGGTTACTTCCGTAACCCCTGTTCCCTGAGACATGGAACGAGTACTGCGTCTGCTAAGACGCATGGGAAAAC
>JAUCMU010000027.1:12407781-12445940 GCA_032275025.1 Enteromius treurensis | reverse complement strand
TCCCCTAGCAACGGCCCAACGACCGTGCAGTTTTATACATAAAAAACTGCGTTTTTATAATAGGCTTCAGTTAGGGGAAAAAAGGAGTTTTCCCATGCGTCTTAGCAGACGCAGTACGAGTGAAATGTCGAAAGGGAACAACATCACTACAAAAAAATAAAATAAAAAATTAAAAGATGTTGACAAATGAAATAAAATAGAAATATTAAATGGAAAATGGGGAAACATTTTCTAATACTAAAAGGTAAAAATATTTAGGAATAAAAATAAATAATTGACAAAATGCATGGCAAAGTGGCAAACTTAAATCTAAAATGAAAACAGAACATAATGAAATCTAAAAATAAAGCTATAAATAATAGTATATAAATATTAAAATAACACATTTCTATGTATAATTTATGTTTAAAGTTAAAAACAACAACAACTTCAAGGTTTTTGTCTCAGGCTTACCCTGTAAACCACTGAACCACAATTATTCACGTCCATTAATCTCCAGCTAAAATGTCATGATCACAATTGTCCCCATTTATAAGTAATAGACATGGAGATGTTTGCTTGGAGGAACCATTGAACTGTATTCCGGAGCAATCCCTACCTGCAGCTGCACTGAAGGAGGATGAGTCTGTGCCGTCATGGGAGATTGAACCACCAATGTCCACCGAAGGGTCCCACTCCAGAACCAGGTGATCTTGACTGGACTGATGAAGACAGGCCTGAGACTGAGGTGCCATGCTGCGGTCTATAAAACACTCATCCTCCAGCATACTCTCAGACGGACAGCCAGAGTCAGGAGCACACAGAGTCCAGTCCTCTTCAAACACCTGCCACAGCACAGAAAACATCAATTAAACATCTTAAAACTAATCGAAAAATATAATAAAGTACAATATACATAACATATAGGTGTGAACCATGTATTTTTACATGTTTAGGTTTTTATATGTATATACACTCAGTATGTATACATGTATACATTTATACAATAAAAATATATACCTGTGTATATTTATACATACATATAAATATATACAGTACACACACATTTATTAAGTAACACAAACTCTGGGTGCATTAAATTTGTATGTGATAAATTAACTTGAGCATTACTTACATGGCACAAACATAGAAGAAAGAGGATAAGTTTTTTTAGGTTTCTTAAAGAAACTTCTTATGCTCACCAAGGTTGTATTTGGTCAAAAATACAGTAAAACAGCATATTGTGAAATATTACAACGTAAAACTACTGCTTTTTATGTGAATAAATCTGAAATATTCCTGTCTTGGCAAAGCTGAATTTTTTTATCTCAAGAAATGTGTCATTATTATTGTTATTAATAGTAAAAACAGCTGTGTAGCTTCATATTTTTGCTTGAACGGCAATGCATTTTCAGGATTATTTGATTAAAAGCAAGTTATGAATAAATGCGTGTATATATATATATATATAAATAAACCTTTAAAAGAGACTATCCATCCAATCGCAATTTCTTAATTTTAAATAGTGACCAAAAAAAAACAACTTTATGGAAATTCTGATAACTGATGGGTGTGGAAAAAAATTGCTACACATTATAGACATTGTGTGCCAAGCTATGGAAAATATGCAGTGTCAATTCATTCTGAGATGTCTGGTGTGGGACTCTATAAACCTCCTATATCTGACAACAACATAAAGACCATAAGCATGCTACATTTTCAGCATGTCTTTACGTGATCCGCTTGGACCTAAAGAGACAAAGGCTCACACAAGGAACTGTTCAAATGGACAGTACATGTATTGTACAGTGGCTGCTTGGCTACAAGACAACTATTCAGGCTATTCAGGGGGTGCATTCATGACTTTTCTGCCAGAACGTATGAAGTTGGATGCTTGAGTAGCTTTCCCTTGGGATAGTTTTCAGAAAAATGCAACATCGCTGCTCTGAGCACGTGAACTTGGCACAAATTAAATGATCAAATAAAATAGCTATCAGGGCAGAGAAGGGGCTCTTCAAGGTTTCATAGTCAATTGTGCATATGGTGTGTGATAATACTGATCTGTGGAGGACTGATCATAAACACTGGCTTTACGTTACAGTGCTACTGTAGATATATATTCATTATTGCTTGGTTAGCCAATGGACTGGGTGGCAAATGAGTCGAAATGATTATACGCATATTGATTTTATTCCAATATAATCGTGCAATTGAATTAGATGCAAAGCTCAGAAGAGACCGTGAAGTGTTCGAGGCTTTAAACTGTCGTCACACCTGGAATGAACTAATTTGTGCCCATGCATGGATATATACCAGTCTCATACTGAGCAGGCGCGTGTGCAGACGGCCCAGGCCCTGAAAGACACGGGTACAGTGGAGCAAGAGTTCCTGCAGCTGGTTCTCGATGGCCTGGGCATCAGCCGGCTCGCTTTTTTGGATCAGCTCTTCTCCATGCTGGAGCAAATCGTTCAGTCGACCCGCACTCTCTCCAACTGCTGCTTGAAACCCCTGAGAGTCAAACATATACCAAAAAATGTATCATACGTTATGCATCCTTAAGTGCTGCTATTACTTTCATAGATCACAGACATTCAACTCTATTTGGTGGTTCTGATGAACTCCAGGAATGAAGGTCTTCAGAGCTACTTGAATATGATGTGTTGAACCATTGCGATCTCACAGACATGGCTTAAGCTAGTCCAAGTCTAAAATGCATGTTTGAGACGTCTCAACTGAAAAAAAACAGGTATGCATCTTGACACAATGAAGGTAAGGTTTTCTTCTGAAGGCATTTTTGGATATGTTGCTTAAATATCCTACCTTAAGCCAGGACTAGGCCTTAGATAAATTAAGCCTTGTTTGTAAAGCCAGGCTAATAGGTTCTAAAAATCAAGCTTAGAACCATTAAAATGTCACAATGTAAAAGCTTACATAAATATTATAACAGCAGTTTTTAAGCAACAAGAATTATGCATAACATTAAATAAATATCAAAAGGTTTTAATATATTATTAAAATAATAAACTATTTTAATTTAATTATACTAAAATATTTATTTGTCATTAAAAATTTTATTATTCTATTACAAGCAGTGCTGTCAAAAGATTAAGTCGCACACAAGTTTTAGTTTGCATAATATACATCTGTTCTGCGTATATCTATTATGTATAGATACATACACATATACAGATATATATTTATATACACACACACACAATAAATAAAATTAAATATATATATATTTATATATTTATTGTGTGTGTGTGTGTGTGTGTGTGTGTATATATATATATATCCTTTATTCATTCAATTGTTAATTGTACTCATTTACTTATTTAAAAATGTAAAAGTATGGACACATTAACAGTTATGACCCAATGCTAACAAACTTGAACTGTCCTAAAAGCAGAATTTATTTACTTCGTGCTAAATGCATCAATTTTCTTTTTGTGTGAAATGTGACCGGGACATGTTTTTCTTAAAACTGATTAACTTGGCTTTCTGTGATTTGTACCTGCAACTTAGGTGTTAAAGAACTGCACTTGTAACCCATAAACCCCACCACCCAGATGACGAAAAAAAAAATTCTTCCTTGACAAATGCAGTCGATTCTTGTTTCCTGAGATTACCTGAAGCTGGTGCATCTTCGAGCAGGTGTCTTTGCCTGAGAAGTGCTCCACTTCAGTCAGCCTGAGGTCCATATCAGCCAGCCACACTGCCATCTCTTCCCTCTGCCTCTCAAAATCCTCCCGCTGGCAGACAAAATGCTGTTGCGCGCACACACAGACAGACAGAGCATGATTCTGTCTGACCGTCTACACCCTGATGCTGTTTTTAGCATAGACGCAGACTGACAGGGAGACACATCAAAATTACAACAAGGACGTCAATGTGGCAGACAGGAAGTGGAAATGGCATAAACAAAACACAGAAGCCCACGGTAAGGGGGGCATATGTAGTGCATTCGAGCACAGACCAACAGTGAGCAGGGGTCACTGCAGCTGGAAGGACAGAATTATGTAAGATGAAAGCAGGCAGAGCAGAAGGCTGTATGGATAAAGAGTTAATGGGATTAAAATGAAGGCAGGAAAGGGGGAAGAGAGAAAGTAACAACGAAAACACGCTTTTTTGGGGGGGTTTTCACCTCCAAAAAATACGCTTTGATAACCTAAAGAATTTTTATACTGTCAAAATAAACAAGTAAACAAGAAATAAGCATACAGTATTGTGCAAAAGTCTTAGGCAAAGTAGTGATCTCAAATTTAAACCTCAAATCTAAGTCTCGCTCATATATACACTAGAGGATGGATACCCGACGGGCCGGGCCGGGTTAGAACAGATATTTAGAAAGGATTCTGGGTTCGGGTTGGGCTCGGTCACATCAGCGCAAATGTGCGCCTGTGCTATAACGGCGCTTTTTCCCCGCGCTGATGATCTCATCTGTTGACATTTCCGAACACCTTCCTACAGTTGCTTAATAAAAGCAGGCTTTCCACACAAAAATAGTGCATGTATCATTAGTATGAGAAAAAATTAGATCGGGCTGGGATCAGGCTCAGACATAAATATCTTAATGTCTTTCGGGGTCGGGTTCGGTTACAGCTCGGACGCGAGCCAGTCTCGGACAGAAAAATGCGGCCAGATCCACACTCTAATATACATACATACACACATATATATATATACAAAACATTTTATACACACTCATGAATGTATGAAGAGTTCAAGTTAATTTTTTATAATTGCTAAAAATTATGTTTTTTTTACTGTGGATTAAAATGAATCTCAAACTGCAGTTGGGTTATTTTAATTTGGTAAAAAAATTTATAATAATAAAAAAATACTAACTAAAACTAAGAAATACTATGTAAGCTAACTAAAAAAACTAAACTCATGATAAAAAAAAAAAAAGTTAAAAAAGAAAGTTAAAAAAATGGTCAAATTAATGCAAATATATTCTACTTTATATGAAATCTATATTTGAAAAAACTTTTTAATCCAAAACTGCAAAAGTCAAAATGATAAACTCAAACAAGAAGTGCTCCAGATTTGAGGTTGATATCTCCAATAGATCATTCCAAGAGATAAAAATTTGCTTTTAATTAATGTCATATGCAGCCAAATATTTAACTGTAAAAAGTACAAGTGGGGCAATTTTTTCAGGACTATTTAAAACTTTTTGAAACAGGTTCATGATTTTTTTGTGTGTGTGTGTGTGTGTGTGAGTGCATGCTCAAATAGCAAGTGGCAAAACGGTTACGAAGGACAGTACCGCTCTTATTAAAAATAAATAAATAAATAAATTCCTAAAGGGTTAAAAGATGACACCTTTGAGCAGCTTGATGGTCTTTATATACCTTCAACCTGCGGCACACAGTCTCCACAGTGTTGCTGAGCTGATCCCAGCGCTGGCCGCAGTCCTTCATCATTTCTATAAGCCGTGCGCCCATAGCACCTCTGAACAGGCCGACCAGAGCTCGACTCCTCTGGGTCAGTCCGTCCAGCTGAGTTAAACGTATCCTGCCCTCAGCACGCAGGTTCTGGAAGGAAATACAAAAACACAGCGAGATCATGAGATTAACTGACAGGTAACCCCCCCCCCCTCTCCACCAAACTCTAAAAGTAACCACCAGAGGGTAACAAATACATCCCACCGATTCCCTGATTAGCTAAAGCAGGTTATTTTAAGAAATTAGTGCGAAGGGTTAAGACTGAGGGAGGCGCAATGGTGGAGAGCCAAGGAGTTTGATGACCATTTGGTGTCATTTATCTTCACTGGCACGGGTCCCGGGCTTCTAGACAGTCTGAGTAAATGCGCTGTCTGTGTGTTTGTAAGTGCGTCTACGTGACGTTGATTACACTTTCATTGTAGAAAGCGGCAAAACGCTGGCTGGCATCCACTCAGCAACAGACACCTGTAATGACTAATTGGAGATGCTCTTGCTCTCATCTTACACAATAACACTGCTGCCAAAGTTTTAAAGCTAATTCTTCTTTTGGCAACACAGTTTTATAGTCATCATCCTCAGATTTAAACTTAGAATATGATCGGAGTTGTGGCTTCAGCTTTACTGCCTTTTCAGGCCTACACATGGAAAGTGTCATTTTGTTTGTATTAAAATGTATTAAATGTATTAAAATGTATTAAAATTTAAATATTAAAATGTATTAAAAATAAATTTAAATGTTATTCATACAGCCAAATTACTTGAATAAAAATTTTTACTTTGTACTTAGATTATATATTTATTTTGATTTTATTTATTTATTTATTTATTATTTTTTTAAATGTATTTATTTTGTTTAATTGCAATAAATTACCACGATTTTTTGTCTGTGAGAGCCATTAAAAACATTTTCAAAATGTCATTTATACATCCAAATGACTTAAATACTTGTTAAACCTTAGTATTTTTTTGTTTGTTTTTAAGTATTGATCAAGATGTCTACTCTTACGTGCATAGCTTTTTTTTTTCTTTGGAGGGCATGCATTGAAATGTTTAAAATGTTTATCCTCAAAGTACAAAGAGTAAAAGAGTACTTTTTATAAAACATTGCATTTTTGTCAATCATTTTCCTTTTTCTCCATTCTCCCTCCTTTTTAAATTATGATGGACAATTATTTGTCACTGACCTGTAAATTAAGCATCTAACTGCATGAAGTTAAAGCAAACGTCTCATTACCTCATATTTTTGTAACTCCTCTTTTGCTGTAACATACAGCACATGGCTGGAGTTCGGGGACGCTGCTATTTTCTCAGCTGATTGAAGCCAGTCATCCAAACAGGAGAGATCGCTCTTGAATTCATACCACAGCATCCACCTCCTTTCCAGCCTGATGGACCCATGACAAACAATTAGATAGAACAACCTGTACAGATGAATTTTACAAACAGGATGCCAATATACATCGACAGATACTCACTTGACACAGCTCTCGAGGGAGAAGGAAGCATCTTGGCTAAGGTCTCCGATGGACGAGCACTCATTAGAGAACTCATTCAAGTCATCATGCAGCTGAGAGCTTCTCGAGGGAAAGCAGGTCTCAGTGGACTGTAGGTAGAGACCACTTCGGGGGTCCATATCAACACATGTTTGCTTCTCTTCATCACTTCCTCTGGGGCCTACTCTGGTGTTTCCATGGTGACTGGCTTTGAGTGACGTCTCTTCTAACATCCTGGCATCACCAAGTGCCACCTGCTTACAAGAACACATAGGGAGGCCAGTTCATTAGGCTCAAACACAACATGATGCACAGACATATTGTAACCGTTTGTCAAAACGGAGCGCTTTCTTTCAGTCTTCCTTATGCGGAGGTAAATGCGGGAAGTTTTCTTTTCTGCACACATAAAAAAAAAAAAAAAAAAAAAAAACACACAACATATATTTGAAATGATTATATATATATATATATATATATATATATATATATATATACATATACATATACATATACATATACATATACATATATATATATATTTTTTTATTATTATTATTTATTTATTTTTTTGGCAGTTTTAAAACTGAACTAATGAAGCTGAAATGTGATTAGAAAGAGTGAAAAACTTGACCAGTTAAAAAGATTAAACTTTTTTTAAATGAATTAAATAATCTTTACAATTTAGAATTACTGCATAAATAATCTAAATTTAACTCAAATCATTAAAAACATCACAAAAATCATAAATACTTAAACTATCACATCATAAATTAAACAAAACGTGCATAATATAATAGTTTAAATAATGTTATTAGACAATAAAAATGTTAACTAAAGTCACTATAAAGGATTATTGATAAAATCAAATAAAACCATGAATAAAATCATAAAATTTTATAATGCTTTCACAAATAATTAACTCAAAGAAACAAAATTGCAAATACAATAAAATCATAAATTACTGCAGCAATATAAATAATCAAATACAAAAAAGCATAAAGAATATTTTACTAAAATCCCTATAAAATTACTAATGAAATTAAATTGAAGAAAATCATGAATACATTTCATAAATGCATTCCTAAGTAATATGAATTCATTCATAAAATATTTATAAATATTGTATTGATTTCTTATTTTATAGATTAAAAAAATATGAAAATCTAAATCATGGATCAATTAATTTAAACAACAACAAAAAAAAAAACTACAAAATAAATCCTGAAATTACATTTCATAAATACATAAAATATTTTATAAATAAAATCATCGACAATGCATAAATAAAATACAATAAAATTATAAATTATAAATAAAATTATATTTTATTATATTATACAAAAAAATTACAAATCATAAATGAGGTCATTAATACCTTGAGTCAACACAGGTCAGAAGCTTAGGCCTATACAACTCCCAGTTGACCAATACAAATTAAGTTTAATTTCCTTGAAAGTTCCACCGTTGTATCGTTTCCTCCTTAAAACCTCCCATCACAAAAGAATTTCACGATTCATTCACAGTGCACAGAAACCCACAAGAGTATCATCAGGTTAGAAAAGCTGTGGTTTCGCTGCATGACAAATGCATTAAAACGTTGCGACACCTCAGACATAGAGAAAAGGCTCCGGTGCTCTGGGGTATAACTTCAAACATCAAAAACCATAAATCAGTTTTATGCCCATTATCTAAAAGGAGTTACGATGCTGCCGCCCCAGCCCCAGCCCCGGCAAAAAAAAGCCAAATAGATTCTCCTCACTCTAATACCTGCTTAATGTGGCTGACAGACAATGTCAGCGATGCCCAGCCCTGACTGCTGTCAATCAAGACTGATGCTCCCAAAAAGTGCCTGAGGCTGACCTCACTGCTGACCTTACGGCTAACAAACACTTCAAGAAGAGCGAGTCTCAACAGCAGCCCACGTTCGTATTTATGAATGAACTTGCCTAGCTAAAAACCACTTGGGGAGAATGGTTCTGTCAAAACTTTAAGACCGACCAGATTATAGCTCAAAGTTAGATGGGCATAATTCACCCACAACCTTGCCGTCCGCCTCGGCCTCCTCCACAGGTACAGGCTCAGCCGAAATGACTGTCATTTCTCAGGGTCCGCTGTGAGTTTGCCCCAGTGGAGGGCATTAAGGCACTGGACTGAGTCTTAAAGCAGTCAGGTTGAAAATCAAAGTCACCGTTATTGCTTTTCTCAAGCAGCAGAGAATGTTGCTCTCGCCTGAGGAGTAATGGAGTGCAAACACTGCTGCAATCCATACTCTGTTCCTAACCTTTTCAGAGGTATACAAACTTATAGCAGGCTGCAGGCCATTTTCCTGGTGAGCTGGTGTCTTGAGGAACAGGTGTGGACGTGTGACACCCAACAGGCGTGTGGTAACACAATGACTGGAAATGGGACATTAAGAATCTGATTTCACCCTTATTTTCACCCTGAAGGCCTACAGCACATCCTGGCCCAGATTAGGTTACGTATTAAATGAGAAATTAATAACCCCCACCCGAAAACCAACAACAACTGTGAAATCATAAACATAACATAAAACATAAGCGCCAATAAATACACTTAATATTTAAAAAAAAAAAAATATATATATATATATATATATATATATATAAAAAATTAAATAAATATATTTTTTAACAATACAATATAGTCATAACCATAAACACACACACATATATTATATATACACATATATACACATAAGATAATATAAAATTTTATATATAAATAATTAATTCAGTCAAACAAAATAAAACTATTATAAATTTGGTATAAAAATATAACATTTATAATAATATAAAATAAAAATATAAAAATAATGAAGAAAAATTAATTTTGTACATAAACAAAAAATAAATGTTGCATAAATGCATTAAAACAAAAAAGGCAACAATCATAAATAAACTAAAATAAATAAATAAAATGTCATGACAAATTTAATAAATACATTTATTAAAAACAACTACTATCAAATAATCATGCAAAACAAATAATTGGAAAAATGACATCAAATGAAAATGTTAAAATAAAACCCAAGTCAAATAAAATTTAAATACAAAAAAAAATCTATTAAATATATAAAGTAAATAAATTGCAAATACATAAACTACAAAAACATACAAACATTTCACATGTAAAAGTAATAAATGTGTCTGTTTTAGTATCCAGTCTGGTCACAGATAACTTGACCATGGTAATTATATACATGTAATCCCGCAAGAAAGCCACGGACATGAACCATAGTAAATTAATATAGACAGCAGGATCAGAAAGCAGCATGAGATACACGAGGATGGAAATGACAGGCCGTATTACAGATGCTTAGTCATCCTATTCAGCTAGTGTCAGTGGTTTGGCTAGAAACAGACGAGGCAGGTGCATCTGGGGACCTTTCCATAACACAGCCCGCATTTGAATGAGCTGGAGTTGAATAAACACGCAAACTGCTGTCTGTAAGAGTGACTGGGAATCAAAAAAAAACCCTTCCATTTAGGCAAAAGGTGACGCGATATGAGTCTGCATGTGAAAGCAAATGAAAAGTAATGATGCATTCAATACATCAACGAAGCTCCAATCACTCTCTGGCTTCTTTTTCAGCTTTTATGGTCCATTTTTCCAGATCACATGACACCTCAATACAGGCACAAAACACCCTCACAGAAAATGAACGTCGCTCTGGGGAGAACATCGTTTTTCTTTCTTAATGGCGAATAAAAGCGGCGCTTTTCTCCTTGGCGCTGAATAAAGCTCACGGCAAACGGAGGTAATGTTACCCTTTCGGTGGCCAATGACAATTACTTCGCTCTGTTTATGATAAGCCAGGGAAAGGTCATAACACTCTAAAAGCTCAGACTGTTGCTGTTTTCATCCGAAGCAGTAAACACCCATCTCTTGCCAAACTGAGGGCTTGTACTGAGTCTCATCCCACACGCCTCTGAGCAAAATGCAGAACCAACAAATCTGCCCACATTCTATTGATTAATTTCAGGTGGAGGACAAAAATGAATTTAACAGCACGTCTAATGACTTTAATCAATCACACCACTGAAAAGCGAATACTAATTAAACTCCTAGACTAACATTCAAGACGTAAACTTTCCAACAACCAACTATGAAATTGGACCACAAATAAGGGTATAAAGGACCAGTAGCTATAAACTGGTGGGTGGTTACCTTAAAATAAAGAAAAAAATAAAATGCAACTACCTAACAATTTATCTATGGATAGATAGGATTGCTAAATTCTTAGCAAAATATATTTAAGTTAAGAAAATGTATATTTATGTTGTTGATGAAGGCCATGCATTTAGTTAAATATTTAATAAATAAAATGCTTGTGCAAATTCAGTCACTTGGCAATATGAAAAATACTAGTACTATTCATTTGGCCTAGTTTTTGATCCATACGTTAGGATAATTAATAAATTTATACATTTATAAACTATTAATAGAAAATATTAATACCAGCATAAATCAATAAAATTATTATTATTATTATTATTATTATAGGTCAATATACACAAAGGTAACAAAAATAAATAATTATAATTACATAATAAATAATATAATAATAAAGCAAAAATAATTAATTAAAATATATAATTTATTATTATTTATTCACTTTTTAATGCCAGTTAAAGTGGCTGTTCAATGAACAAGCAAAAAACAAACAAACAAAAAAAAAGATAATAAATAATACATCTACTTAATAGAAATATAATACATACCTTTACTTCAATAATAATAAAATGAATGCAAAAAACAAAAATATATATATCTATAAAAAAATCAGTAATAATTAATGTGAATAAATTTCTGAATAAATTATACTTAATAAAATGAAGGCATAAAACATCTATATTAAACTATAACAAAAAAATAAAAACTTAAAAATAAAAATAACAGCAACAACAAAGCTGCAAATGAATGTTAATTATTCTGCATATTTGACTTTTGATGCCATTTCTCTTTTTTTTTTAATTTTTTTTTTTATGAACATATACAGCACGACAAACAAATGTAGAATCGTGTTGGGTCACCAGTGAAGGACCAGTGGTTGATGTGATGATCGTAGCAGACCGTCACAATTATAATTAGTTCAGTGCGAGAGTCACAAAACTACGACAAGCTAAAATAGTTCTGCTTGACTGAGCCAACCTGTTGTGTATGTGTAAATGTATTTTTAATGGAAAGCGTGTTCTCACACACTCCCGGTGAGGTGACAGCGTTCCACCCACTCCCGTCTGTGCCGTCCCATGGAGGCGGCCCGAGGTACATCTGTGTTTCCGGTGATGGATGCTCATGAAGACGGAGGAGATAAGGACCCTGGTGCTACACACCCCCTGATCCCGAACCCTCGGCTCTCCCTCCCCGTCCTCACAGAGACTGCACTCATTGTCTCTTTGGTGCCACAGGCTCAAATCGCAAACAAACAGGCCTTTTTCAGCACCCGGATAGGGAGAAGAGGCCAGTGCCAGGACACCTGATCTGATCCCCTACACACACACACACAAAACAAGAGCCGAACCGGGCCCCCCTCCTCTCCCTGGGCCTCTTGGAGACCAAGCTGTGCAGAAGGGCAAAAGAGCATCAGTACAGCAAGCTCTCCTGTGAATTACAGTTCATTACATCAAATTTGCCATTTAACAGAAAAAGAGTCTCAATTTAGGCCTTAATACTCGTAATAGGAGCTCAATGCTCTCTGACAAATTGTCAGTATGTGATTCAAGTAGTTAGATCAGCCTTCAGATCCAATCCAGGCTTCTTCTAATCCCATTTACAGCACTCACAAGCTGGTGAGAGTCCTCTTGGAATTGCCTTAATTTCCCATGCTTAAGTCCACACCACTCCAAAAACAACAGACGACAAAGAATCTGCCGCTTTGTGACAATATCAAAAGGTGTAACGAGGACGTCATCCATTAATTGTATCAAATAGCCAAAGGCAAGGCCCTCTTGTTAAGGAGATGAATTGTGGCGCTCCATGTGAAGGCGGCATGGCTGGAGATGGAAATGATTGTTCTCTCAGCTGTGATTCCCCAGCTAGCAGACGCCTGACAGGTGTTGTGCTCAGGGAGAATAACGCAGACTCATTCACCTGAAGACTGAGGATTCATTCAAGGACAGACAGCGAGTTTTATAAAGCAGAATGTCTGTTTGACACGTCGCTGTTGTAGCCTGAGGCAAGGTCATTCTCTCAGGAGAATGACAAAACGTGGCGCTCTAATCACTTCAAAGAGAACAGGATAAATAGAAAAAGTACAATTACCAAAGACAATTCACTTCATCAAGTAGTAACTTAAACACACACACACACACACACACACACACTCAATAACATTAATAACAGTACTTTATTATAATAATGGTGATAATGATGATTATTATTATTATTTTTAATAATAAATAATTCTCTTTTCAAACCATACCATTATTAATAAAAATATTATATTAAATATATTAAATAATTATAAATATATATTTATAATTCAAATGTATAATTTAATTTAGAAAGTACGTTAATTTTATTTTCACTGCATTTTATATTCTAATTATTGCAAACACATTTAGAAAACATACCTTATACATTATAATGTATCATATACACTACTGTATTTGCTCTTAATAATGTTTTAATTTTAATATAACTAATAATGTTCATATTTTTTCACTTTTTATAAGATAATAAGAATTCGCTAAATTACACAACACACAATAATTATTATAAATTCATATTTAATAGGCAGATAGGTCACTGTCTTGTATGTATTTACTCTGAATTTGTATTAATTTATTTATACAGACACACACACATTGTATATTAAACATTACTTTTATTATTATTATGATCAATATTAATTTATTTATACAGACACACACACATTGTATATTAAACATTACTTTTATTATTATTATGATTAATATTAATTTAGAATATACTATTTTTGTATTTTATTGTAATTAAATAAATGTAACAAAATTTTATATTAATGTATGACTGCTAATAAATTAGTATCAGCTTACAAATGGCTTATTGTTTTTTTTTTTTTTTTACTAATATTACCATCCTCAATTTGTTACAGCTGACAATGAAGATATTCAAGAAGAAAGTCAGATTCACATCTAAAAACTACATCACAGATCACGTTCATCCCTCTCCTGCTCTCGTCATCTGTGCAAGCCAGAATACAAAACTATCATTCATCTTTTACAAGTGTTTGTGAAACCTGATTCTTGGTTTTCAAACAAAGCTCTGCTCAGGGGGCATCTGCAGTTTCAGCAACGAAACTGGCCAGTAGCAACAGGGAGGAAAAAGCGCTCTTTTTTTTTCTTCTTTTCTTTAAATAAAGCATAACAATGAAAGCCAGGAGCAGCATTAGACTGAATGGCCAATTACTACCGATGCATGACGCCATTCATCATTAAACTCAGCATGGTGTCATTCTGGCAAAGAAGTGTGTTTTGTCGAACGCATCTATGCCCTGGCTTGAAACATAATGGGCCTGGGAGGGGATATTTAGAAAGAAAACATAAAGCAGGAAGCTCTCTTTTGCCCTTTAAAACTAACATGCATTTCATTCAACTAACACTCTTGAAATAAAATCACTTCTGGGGTATGTTTAAAGCATGAAGCCACAGAACAGGCAAGTTCAAGCAGGAGAACTTATTCTCTGAGCTCACAGCACTTTCTCCTGACACAGCTTAAACCCTAGTTTGCTGGTACTCTGTAATTGAATCATTGGGTTTAGGTCTGCATTTGAAAAAAAAGAGAAGGAAAGTAATCGTAAACATCAAATTAGAGGGTGTATTGACTGCAGACCGGTTAATTGTTTTTAAAGGGCTCACTGGAAGGCTCCTGGAAGATTGAGATAAGAGCAAGATGTCTAGCACAAGTACAACATTGATCCAGATCAAGTCACGCAATCTTGACTTGAAATAGTAAAAACCACAATCAGCTGTTTGAACATTATTTACGAATTTCTCAGGTCATGATGTCATGAGAGTTGCCAGTTTTTCCCAACCACAAGGTTACACTGTAAATAACATTGTTATGCTAATGAAGCCACCACAACTGAGAGATATGCAATGCAAAGGATACAAATATCATAATATAGAGGAGGAAGTAACTTCTGGAGGTTCAAATGAATACACACAGAAAATGATTAGTAGTATTATTAAATAACAGCATTATTTGTTCTAAAATTTATTAGTTAATCAATCTATATAAAACAAATTAGAACTGAAAAAAAAATTCTAATAATAATAATAATATATAAATAAAATATATAATGTATAAAAAGGATAGTGGTTTGAACACATTTGACAATTAATTTTTCTCATCCTAACACATTTTTATCTAAAAAGCTATTATAAATAAATGTGTAAAAAAAAAAAAAAGGTTTTTAAATTGATCCAGACAGTGTAGGAGAACAGGTTTATTTAAATCCATGCTTAAAACCTTAAAAAATAAATAGTTCAACCCCAAAATAAAAATTGTCATTACATTCTAAAATGCACTCACACTTTTGACTAATAGCTTGACTTAAAAGCAAAAACCACACTGTAGAAATTCTATGACTAATTAAAGTTAAAATTAAACTCAATATAATTACTTAGATAAACAACAAATTGTGTTTGACCCAAAATACAGGCCCAGTTTGAACTACAAGAGGCATCGGATGTCATTGTGGGAAGAATAATCAATGGGCATGAAGTATCACATTCAGTAGTAGTCTGTAACCTGATGGCCTGGTGTTGTGAACCCAGCGAGTCATGCATACCATTCCACAGCAACAGCAACACATTTAAATACTTTGAAAACAATGGCTTGTACAGACGCAAAACACTTAAGCACACCCTTTGCACACAGTCACGTGGGCAACTATAATCTGGTAGGTGCCTTAAATGTTTAGATCCCAGTACATTTCAAGAGAATTAATATTAATACTTAATAAGACTTTGTTAGAAACCGTAGGCGTACGTTTATCATTACTAAGCTGACGAAATACGCGTGCTAAATGCACAAGCGCGGTGTAGGAGCACGTCAGCGATGTTTGCAAGCGGTTTAAAATAAATACTCGGGCTTAAAAAATGCAGTAGGTATTAAAATGTTACATACTCCTCTCAACACTTACGTGCAAAACCTGTCCTAACTCCTGCTTCAGTTTTCTCCTTCGGGGAATCCCTCGGGGTTTCAGGAATCATACAGGTGCAAAAGTTTTCATCCTCAGGGAGAAAATACTTCTGATGTGATTTGAAATGCCAGGCATGCTTTACTAACACACACATCAAACAAGAAATAACGTTAAGTTGGGCGACAAAGAGAAACGCTGTTTCAGGTCACTTAACATAGCCATCAGTCTTTGGAGTTGTAAGCAAATTGAAATGTCACCTGATACAGGTGAGGAAAAAGCCACGCCCCCGAATAGTTCACACGCTCCTCCTACTCACCTTTATAGCCCTTATGCGTGACTTTAAGCACGGATATTTATTTACAGAAATGAAATATAATATTGTTGTTTTTGTAAAAAGAGAGAAAGAAAGTGTAAAAAGTGAAATTATAATGCAAGTCAAGACTAAATAACAAACAATTCTGTAGATATGTATGTTTAATAGTGCATTTAAAAGTTTGCAGATATTTAAAAACGTGTGTATTTATATATGTTATTCCCTTTTCTTATTTTGAAAGTTACGTCCATTCACAAGCATTTCATTCATTTCTGAAACCCATTAGAACATATATACACCTTTTAGCAGAATAGAGGCCTGTAAATAGATTTTTTTATGATCCAAAGAAGGCCACAAACTCATAAACTCAGTTAAAGACGTTTGAATGTGTGGTTCAGCATTAGACACAGTAGGCATATTTTTTCTAATTAGTGTCTTTGCATTCTGAAACTTTTTATAAAACAGTGATGATGCAGTATATTTTCAGCACAACCTGGAGCGAGCTACAAAATAAATTCATAACCTGGAAAAAACGAATTAAATCCAAAGATATGATGAAAAAACACAGTTGACTGGTCAGCAGTCCTTTAGCCTTTATTTTTGCCTCTTGTCTGCCTTACACAATGCATAAAATGATTTTGTGTCGTGTGTTTCTTTCAGAACAAGCTGCCCAATACATACCCCCTAGGAAACTGCAGCGTGAATGTATGTTGTATTGGAGGGATGGATTAGTTCACTCTATATTAATAGGCTGATCTCCCATAGGACACCCTTTGTTGATTACAAGGAAACAAAGAAAAAGGTCCCATAAGGGGCCAATGCAGTCTCTGCTGTCTGACAACTGCTAGATATGAACTTGGCAGGACACCATTTAGCTCCCTTGAAGAGCATGTGTGAGCAGACGGTACAAATACACCAGGGTACACCGAACCGCCGGCCAACCTTCACTCATGTACCCCGTGTTCACTCATGCAGTCACCATTTGTCTCTTTCCTCACCCAGTAAGGAGGTACAGCTCTCGCATATGTTCATAACTTGGAGTGGGGAGGGGTCCAGTGATTCATCACTCACGTCAGAATGAATCGGTCACTCTGCTAATTATGAATAAAACACAGTGCCATTATGCAGTGGAGTGCATTTACTTGCTTTATTTATGCAGCCCCCGAATTTGCATGAGCAGAAAACAATAGAGCTGTGTCCATTGAGATCAAAAGGTGAAAAGGTCATAAGCTTCATTATAAACCAAGAGCAATGATTTAAAGGGACAGTTTGCTTCCAAAAGCTACATGTAGCTTCACAACAGAACATATTTTAACGTATGCTTGATCTATTTTTCTGTATAAAGAAACATTTTTATGTATGTGGTGGTTAAAAAAAATTATATATATATATATATATATATATATATATATACTATTTATTTGTTTATTTGTATCTTTACAAATAAAAATTTATTTGTATTTTTATTTTCCATCTGTGACCTCACTTGCAAAGCCTTTTTGCAATTATATATTGATATTCACCTCTGGCTGTGTTCAAATGGTTGCTGCCTTCCTGCAGACAGCATCAGCCTTACAAACAGAAAGTATGACACAATTCTGTCGGTTTGCATAAATTAACTCCATTCTTCCAATGAATCATTCAATGTTATTGTAATTATGTAATGTCGTCATCCAGACGCAAGTCTTCTAATAGAATGTCTCCCTCTTCTGGTCGTTCCGTGAACTGTTTAACATATTCGTCGTCATCCTTTGATCTCGGGCTTTGTCAATATCTTTCTTTCACTGCTGTACTGTAAACCTCAAAGCGTGTCAAATGAGTGTGCTAATATAAGATGTCTTATTTGGAGGGGTTTCAAAGGACATCAGAAGCTTTGTTCGCATTTGCTTGCTCACGAGCCAAAGCAGACGAAATTAGGTCACCACTGTGTTTCAATCAGCTAAGAAACAAGCAGAAATGAGCCTTAACATCCTCACTCAAATGCCCCTCCACCGTCAGGAAAAAAAAAGAGACTGTGTTGTCTGAATTTTTTCCTGGTTGTTAAATATTTTAGCTTAACTCTCTCTCGGTTCCTTGTGTTACCTTGTGTGGCCTCCACAGTCTGCTGAGTATGTTCAGTCAGAACCGGGTTGCAGAGATGATTAATCGACTCAAAATAAACAGTAATAACACAGCCCTCTGGAGAAAGATTATTATCGTAAGTGACTCTAGAGCATTTCATTTCCTGCAGACTGACCTTTTTTCGTGGTGTAGGAGCACAGTAATTTACAGTGGATTTGCAACGGATCAGGAAAACATTACAAAAATTAGATGAATGATCTGTCAAATGGGTATTTTTAAAGATTTAGGTGTTTTCAAAAAAATTATAAAATCAATTGACATCATTGATCCCCAAATAGGGATCAATATTCAATAGCCTGTAGCCTATACAATCATTTAAAAATAAATAAAAAAAGTAAGCTATAAAGATGTTATAACTTTTATATCAAAGCACTAAAGCCAAAGTAAATCAGTAAAAAAAAAAATATATATATATTTTTACGTATAAAGACAGTCATGTTTCGTTCCTGAATGAATTAATCAATCAATGAAAAAAAAAGGCATATATATATAGCATTTTTCCTAATACATTTCTAAGCATTTTTTAATTGTGCAGTACCCTGGACCTCCAAATATTAGATAGACACATGGTTTAATATTGTAGGCTACTATCAGTTGCAAAGATATATATAAGATTTAAGATATGTATGGATATATCTAATTAATAATACATACATACATACATCTTAGGTCTAAGTAATTTTAAGAAATTTTCCTAACTTACATTTACTGATATTTGATATTTGATAAGCTCTCACTATATGAGCTTGTGTAGAGTTGAATTTGAAAACCTGACCTTCAGATGCTCGACTGGGTTTGTGACACACAGTTCATAATTCTAATTGCTTTGTGGTGGGGTAACAAATCAGGCTGACCTGATGCAGACACAGGTTTTTGGGATGAGAAACGAGTTGCTTTTCCAGCCATCTGGAGAAGCGTGGCCTTTAATACAGTAGTTCAGCTGGCTGTCAGTGTCAGGCGCTAGAGGAATAAAAGAACAGTTGGACGTTTTTAACTTTGCTTTTTAAAATCCAAAATATCGCTTTCTCCAGGGACAAAATAGAGAAATACAGATCAAGCATAAACAGTCCAAAACAGAAAGCATGGATGTGCTATGCATAGACTGGCCAGAAGTGACAGTTGAGTGATTTCTTACAAACACACACAAAGAATGAGCGAATGGTTTGTTTTAGCAAGGGATGCAAACCTCCATTTCTCCAATTCTGTTCCACTTGAAAGGGTGAGAGGTTCATCTTTTGGGGTGAACTGTTCCTTTAAATGCTGCAATAACATGGTCTAGTATTTGTAACTTTAAAAGCAAAAAGAGCAACACATTTATTCTTCAGAGTGAAGCTGCCTGAATTGCTTTTTCCAGATGCAGTTTATGCAAAAGACACCACCAGGTCTTATTTCCTCAGTAAAGAATGCTAATCTTAAATTCAAACACCATCTGCCAGGTCTATTTCTCAGACTAGTACAACTACTGTGGCCCAAATATTTTCTCTAAAAAACATCTTACCTTCGATCATAAATCATTTGACTGTAATAAGTGCATCTCACTAAGAAAAGCCAGCAAGTGGCCTTGAAAGACGTCTTCGTTTGTCTGTGCTTTGGATGGATTGCTTCAGATTAGATTTCTAGTTAAACTTCATTTTGTGTTTTTGGGATGCACATCTAACTCACTGGAGCTTGAATTTCATCCCTAGATCAGTTTGATTTGGCAGGGCTAAATAGTTGAGAGTTCTCAATGAACGTCCAGCTCTGTTTGGAGGAGGTCATGCATTTGTTAATTGTCTATTGGCCCAAATCATATCAATGCTTGTCAGTGGCACTGTGCAAATCCTGGCTGTACAGATGGATGCTTACAACCACACTGGATGTTCTTTAAACATATGCAGAACTGAATATGGGTCAACCATTATTCAGTTCAATGCTCTGAATTAGACTGCTGCCTTTATCATGCAAATGAGGTTTGTTTAATGGGAGTTTCTATACTTTTGATTTTGTAACTGATTTTGTGGAAGATACTGATATGTAGGCCTCTATATGATCCTGTAGTTGAAATAGTAATACCCCTTTGATCTGATGTCTTTTTTAATCTAACAAATAGATTTTACAAGTAGTTATGATCTGAATGGAAAGGCCAAGAACCTTAGATCTTATACTCAATTACAGATTCTTGAAATAAAATTTCTGTAATTGATTTATTCCATCCAGAGATATACCAGGGCACTGAAGTTCATAATAACAAGTTTGTGTTCAATACATTAACATCAATACATGACATGTAGGATTCTCATTTTGTGTATATAATGTGCCGTGTGGGCCTTGCAGATTATTAAATGATCTCATTTGGCAAAGAGGCAAAACCAATATCCGCTCAGTGGGATTTTCATGTGAATTCTTTGTAAACCCAAGTAGCTTAAAAAGAATCGAATGTTAATGATGTAAACTGAGTTATATTGGGAGAATCTGCTGGTTTGTAAAATACAGACTCTTTCAGTCAACACCGACTAACCGCTCGTGACATCTCTAAGCTACAGCTGTGGCTTGTGCTTTAAAATAACCATAATCATTTAATCTTGAGCTAACCCTGATTTATTGGCATGCTGCACATATGTAACGCTGAAGGATTCTGAATAATTCCTCTATCCACAGACACTAGCCTTTTTAGTGTGCTTTCCAAAAGACTGTATTTCAATAAAAGTTATCCTTGTATGTAATCGTAATACAGTGCAGCTAATGGGCATTAAAGCAGAGGAAAGCAATTTATTTATTATTTGTAACATTTAAATGAAGATTATTGTAAAACATTTATTTAGTTCGTTTGTCTTCCTTAATAATACCGCAAGGCGGCGACATTTATTCACTTATTCGTTTATTATAGATAGCCTATGTTTCGGTCAACATAATTTTTTTACATCTATGATTTTCATTATGAGCACCAGGTGTCGTTTAATAGTATAAGTTAAAGTATTATTCAAACACAAATGCAAATGGATATTAAACAAGGAACAGATCAAAGTGGTTTTGACGTGTCAGTTTCAAAGCGCGCGTGTCCCTTTGAAGAAGTGTCATCAAAGTTATTCCTTTATTCTGCAGATCCGTTATGATAAACCTCATTCAATATATATTCCTACTCTAAAACTTTATCCAGTATGAACTAACAAGATAAACGTGGCGAAGCCTAATGTTTATGCCCATAAACGAGGTTAGGGAATTCAACATAAAGAGTTGTATTAAAAAGAATAATAGTAGCCTATATACATTTACATAAATCTGTTTCAATATGCTTTCCCATCTTCGTTAAATGATTATTCATTTATTAAGCCATACCAAAACAATATACAATTTAAAAAATGTGTTACCTTAAAGTAAAACGTTTTTTAAAAGTTTTATATATACAAAATATACATTTAAAGTCAGTAAACTGTATAAAATCAATAATAGGCTATACCAAAGTTTTGATGTGTGATCAATAAACATTCATTCAAGTATCATCACAGGTGAATTTCAATTGCCAGGTTAAAAGGGTTTAAGGATCTTCAAAGTGGATCTTCAAAAGTTAATATCCTTTGACTTCCACCTTTACAAAGAGGTGTTAATGGACCAATATTAAATACATTAATATCTCAGTTTAAACGTTGCAGGGGGTACAAATACAACTCCCCAGCTCAATGTCATTATTAAGAGAGCAAGAGAAGAGACACAGTCACAGCAGCTTCTGTAGGCCCTTACTTGAACATGGCAACTCAGAAATTTTCAAACTTCTCTATCGATTACATCTTGGGAGACGCCAGCAAACAAGCAGCAGAATCACCAGACCATCAAGCATCTTCTCAGGATGTTCTAGGGCACTTGACCAAGCTGGACTTGCTCTACCAGGATGGATCTAGAGGTCACGGTGACCATGCAGCACTAATGCTGAACTTTCAATCTCCAGCATGGAATCAAGGAATGTACAGCTGCTGTGTTCCAGTGTCCTATTATCAACAGGCTTTTAACGCACATTACTATGCAGCTCAACCGTGGCCTTTTGCAGTGTCAGGTATGCATGTTTCCTTTCTCTTTTTCTGTGTTTTGTTAACTTTTTGTTACATTTTGTTTATTTTGTATTTGTTTCTTAAAACTACCTTCAGGTTGTGATACAGCTGACAATCACTGCCACCATACTGTTGCTCAGAGACAGCGCAGCCGAATCCGGACGGTTTTCACCGAGAACCAGACGGAGACGCTCGAGCGGCTCTTTGCAGTCACCGACTATCCCAGCGCCGACACCCGGGCTGAGTTAGCCAAAAACTCCGGCCTCAGCGAGGAGACTGTGCGGGTGAGAAAGCGCTCTTTATCTGTAACCTAATAACACTTCATACTTTGTGCTAACCTTTATATCAGTACATAAACTAACTAAAATACATCTTTTAAATCGTCATTTCTAACTTGTTTTATTATTTATTTATTATTTAGGTCTGGTTCAAGAATCGACGTGCACGTAGAAAGAGACAGGCGACATGTTCCGACAAACGCGCAAGGAGCGCTTCAGAGGATCATCCTGAATCAGATTAATTTATTACTGAATTATATCAACACAGACTTAATGACTTCAAAACGTTTTTACAGTGTAAAAATATGTACATTTTATACGAATAAACACCTCTTTCTCAGCTAAATAAACTTTTTTTTCTTTTCATATTTTAATTATGGTTGCATTAGGCAGAATTGGTTTGAAATTCCTTGGCAAACTATTTTCACGAAATGCGCATGCGCGCCGGTGTTCGAGGCCCCGTTAAAAAAAGCTGTCCCGCCACTGAATAGGGACGTTTTGTTTAACAATGAACAAAAAAAAAGCTTTTTTGCTGAACAAAAAAGGTCCAGATTGCGAGTTTGTATCAAGGCATAATTACGCGAGGTAGTCTTTTTTTCTCGCAGCAAGTTAATTTTACATTATTATTCAGAATTGTGAGGCTTAAACTCGCAATTTAGAGTTATAGTGTCCAGAAAAGGAAATAACTGATTTGTCCTCGTTTTGACTACTACCATGAGCTAATCAGTCCCACAACACAGCCAAACTAAGTATAAAACATTAACGTTTATTAGTCATGTTTCACTTCAATTAATAGGCTTTTTCATGCTGATATACCGTAGGAAAAAGAAACCTGCAAATGTATACACAACATGCAGTAGAGTTATGTTGTCCATCAAATCCAAAACCCAAGTTCCACACTGATCTGATTTACAGAGTATAGATAACATGAAAACACAAAGCACGGGGACGTTAAAAAAGTACCTTGTGAAATTATTAAAATATATATTTTCTCAGACGAATAAATGTTTACAAATGAACTATACCGATTACACAACTGGATAGAAAATGACAGAAAGCTTTGCTGACAATGCTAGATGTCACACTGAAACTCTGAAAGCGTGGAGGGCGAGCCAGTCAGTGCCAGATCCGTACATTATGAAATAGTCAATTTACAGTCATACTTTTACTCTCCTTTTGGCATAAAAAAAAACGGAATGTGACTTCTCCTGAAATTAAGGTAAATGTGATGCTTTCTACAACTTTAAGTCACCATAAAACAATATACTGTACTCTATAAGTCACAGAATGATAATGCACAATTTCAGGTTTGTTGTGAGCTGACCTTTGCAGTCCATCAGAAGATGCACTATTCTACTCACTACAGTGTCACTGCTACCACATAGATTCAGTTGTTTTTAAATCAAATGATGGCATGGCGGCTGAAGAAATTAAAAGCTGTTCAGACCTGCTCAAGCAGAACATTTTCAGTTTTGCAAGTTGCTCTTTTTTTTTTTTTTGAATCAGTGCTAAGTGTTCACAAGAAAGGAGAGTGCACAAGCCAAGCTGTTGTTTTTTATTCACTCCTTAACTAAATCTGTCCGGCCTGGGATCACTGTATAGAGATTTCATTGTTAATCGATCCCAGGTCATCTGTTAGGGACAGACGCTTTTACTCATGCTGTGCTTTCATAGGTGGAAAGGTAGACAGAGTTTCTGTCCATATTCATATAGCATGTTGACACAGAGTAAATATTGCTGTTATTACCCACACACTTGATTACAATATCATAAGCACATATTGTTTTCACAATCAGGATTTTAAAGAACAGCATTTACAAAACTGAACTGAGTGAAAACTGAAAAAGAAGTAATAGGTAGTCTGGCTTAACAGCTTTTTTATTAGACTGTAGACGATAGATGAGGATTTATGTTGAAATATAAACTGTACTTCGCTTTAAACTATGCTAGATGAACGATTATTTGTTTTATTTTATTTTTTTTGGTGAGAGAAATATAGTTATTTGGATTCATAAAATTAACAAATGCTTATTGTCACCTCGTTTTTATGAAAGGTCAAGAAAGAACATGCCTCCTCTTAAGAGTTGCATTATTGAAGTGGTACATTATTTTGAAGTAAAGAGATTATTTAGCTTTTGCTATATCATGGAGCTTGCGCTTTGGTTGATTTGAATTAAATTAATAGAGATTTATTAGCTTATTATATCTATAGCAGGCCTCTCACCTCAGAGCAGTTTGTTTGCTAAAAAACATGCCCATGCCTGCTTGTTTCATGCAACATATTAATATATTTTAAGCTACACGCTTACAGTTTCACTGTAGATGAAAAAAGCATTGGGCTCCAACGACAAAAACCCTCTTCTTTTTCACATTGGCAGCATCAATATTTTCAGACTACAGTTACAATGAAACATTGTGTGTTTACTATTAATATGTCACCTACTATTTCACTTAAAGGCATTTGAAACTTAAAAAAACAACGTATGTATACTATAAAATACCGTAAAGTAAGACAGCAAAAGTACATAATACAGCAGCATGTTTACAAACAAAACAAAAAAGCACCTTTACAAATGAAAATAAACATACACAAGCCAAGTTGTTTGTGGATTATGACTGTATTATCAAGCTCGAATACTGCCAATAATCTACCCACAGTGGTTTAGCAAAAAAAAAACCCAGAGCAGATAGAGAGATATGAATGGCTTTTAGTAGGAACGATTTTTCCTTATTTTGATTTTTAATGAAAGATTGTTTGTCTATAATTCAATCATTGGAATGCAGGACGTTAGTTACTTGACAAGGCACTATTTTTTTGCTATTGAGTTGCCGTCGAAGGGGCGGGACAGCAGTCTGGGTAGTTCACAGAGAGAAGCACATATGAATAACGGAAGTACACAGAGTGGGCGAGATTCTATCTTCCGGAGGAACGGAAAAAAGAGGGGGAGATAGAATTAAAGATGTAACCGGTGGATTTAGGACTGCATCTCTGCACGGAGCATCCAGGGAAACCAGCAACAAAACAGCAACCTGCTGTTACAGAAACAGATGTAAAATCCTTATTAAACTTGCATCACAGGATACATTATAGATTCACAGCTGCAGCCGAACGGATGTGTTATTTATGGGACACAAGCATACCTGGATATGGAACTTTCAGATGTTATGTCTTTTGGAGAACGCATCGCATTAAAATTACGCTTCGGCTGGGACACTGTAGAGGAAGATGAACACAGACGAATATTATAACCATGCACTTAAGGCTGCCATGTGAGACTGTTTTGTTCATTTATATTCAATCATACATTTTTATATAATTCTGTTCTTTGCTACATGCATTCATTCAGCCGAATGTTAAACTTTAGACAGGAAAAGTATTTATTGCTAATGCTATTACACATTATGGACAGTAGGTGTCACTGTATTTCTAAGAAACAAGACAGAGCACTAAATGCACACACTCTAATTGTGAAGCAGTGTTGCTTTAAGAAAAAACAAGAAACATGCTCTAATCGTTGTACTTACTAGTCACCTGGTGGACTTTCTTCACTAGTGTCCCATCACCCTGAGGATCTTTGGGCCCTGCGATTCTGCAAAATGAAAAGATTAAATTATACTGTTTTTGTTTTTTTAGAGAATTTTAACACACATTTTACTAAATTTCTTTTAACTTATAATTGATGGTTTAACAAAGACTTTATAGCATAGCACATTTACTTAGGCCTCAACCCCTAACATTGTTCTGGTACTTTATCGTTATCCCTTCATAAACAGTGAAACATTACTGTAAATGTGTTCGATATTCAGTTTCCAGTAAAGGTGTGGTGCGCTTACATTCTATAATCAAAGCAGTAAAACATATCCCTATCAACTGCAACCCAAATTGTGTATCTGTAAAAATATGCTGGTACCTCTGAATACGGGAGGGTGGTGCAAAAACCCCATATTTGGGCAGACAGTGGAAGTAACGCACTCCAAATACACTGCCATCATGCTTTCCAGTGGGCTGCTCCAACTCCACACCAAACCAGTATCCTGATCACAGCAATCCACACACACACACACAATTATCAATACTTGCTGTACATTATTGCAATGTGTGATTTCATGTTATGAGAGAAGTGCAAATTGTTATGCCATATCTTTATATCACACCATTATCTCAGACATTTGCATAGACATACCAGGAGCAAAGTCTGTCTTGCCAAAAAAGCGCACAATCCCTTGCTTTTGGCCTGCCACCAACACCTGATCCCCAACCTCAACCTTGACTCCATCAGGATCCAAACTGACCCCGGGCAGAGACTTCTTTCTCTGAGCTGGTGGAGAAGCAAAACAAATGTGAAATACTAGTCTTCCATGCACACCAAAGCTGTTTATATTCGATCAAAACTGCAGTACAAAAAGGAATTGTTTTCTATTTTAATAGAAAATTCAGAAGTGACATTGCAGACTGTATTAACGGGTGCTATTAAAAAATCAGCTTTGCCGTTTGTCAGAAAAAGCTTTTTTAGGTAAATAGTTCTTAAGATATATAGATCACAAAATATAATTTGAGAATGTTGATCATTTAACTAATCTAAGCATCATTTTAAGAAATGTATTCTTCATAACCAACAATGTGAACATAACAAGCTGCTTCTTATTATTTACATACATGAATGTTGATTAATGTACACGGTCCCTTATTTTGTCAAATACATAAATAAAGAGATGTTATTACTAACTTTTTTCACGTTCTTTTTCTTTTTTCTCTTTTTTAATCTTGCCGGTTACGCGAGAAAAGTCCATGCGAGGGGTTTTTGGGGTGGAGGTGACTGAAGAGGGGGTCTGCTCAAGAGCTTTGCTGATTTTTGACACAGGGGCGAAGATGCCTGAAGAATAGATGAGTACACCAAATATTGAACTCTAGAAATCTATTTCAGCCAAATACTGTGATAAGATCTGTTGTCATTTCAACATAAAACAGAAATGAAGAGAACAACGCACCTTGCTTTTGGGGGCAGATAAAATAACGGATCCCGCCCACACTCCCATTGTTCTTGCCCTCCGGCTCGTCCAGCTCCATACCAACCCACTGCCCACTAGCAAACTCAGTGGTGCCGCAAAAACGGAGGGTGCCAGTCTGCAGAAAAGAGGCACTATGTTATTTAATATATATACGTATATATATATCCTATATTCTCCTATGTGCTTCAGACACTATATCCATTCCTCAAAGTCTTTAATCACACAGACTCTCGTAATCTCACCTTTGTGTCGTCCAGCACCACGCGGTCCCCTAGTTTGAGGCCCAGAGAGGTGAGCATGAGGTTGCCAGGAATGTTGTCATAGTTGGGCAGGGTGGCCCGGGGCAGGTTGCAGCTGAGTGGCACTGCGTCCAGCAGCAACTGTTTCAGCTCTTTAGCCACCATAGCAGCCTCAGCTTTATCCAGACTCATGTCCATGGGGTCAGGAACAACCTCAGCAGGGTCCTGACCTCTATTATTCTGTAACATGCAGAGAGTTTATATCTGTTAGTAATAGTCCAATCAGCCCACTGTTTATCACTTTGAGATTGCATTGCCTGCTGGGTCGATTAATTGTACTAGGGGTAACCCTTTAAGCCCCAACACCACGAACGATTTCTGATCATGATGGATAGACTACTGAAAATCTTGCTTTGCCATCACAGGACATGACATTTCGAAATATATTCAAACTAAAATACCCAAGAGACTTCTTTAAAAAACATCTTACCAACCCCAAACTTTTGCGTGGTAGAATATATTTGTGAATCTTATTTTATATATACAGTGTGTACATTAACATGATCTGGCTACTAATAAAAAAATTGTAAATGAAGACGTCTGAAACATTTATTCAAAATAAATGGAGTGGATTTATTGCAAAGCCAATTAGGTTGAAAAATCATCACGCTCACTCTGACAATCGGGTTGGCTCCATGCTCCAGCAGACACTTGACAGCACCGAGACAGAGGTTGGAAGCGGCGATGTGCAAGGCTGTGCCATGATAAAAGTCACTGCAGGTGGAGTTGAGCACTGTGTGGAGAGAAGGACAACCTTCCTCATTAGTGGAAAACGCGCTGAGATTCCAAAAAGCCACTTCATGAATAGTAACACTGTTTGCTTTTGAAATTCACCTTTAGGCTTGGAGGCTTTGAGCAGAACACGAATCAGTTCTGGCACATCGAAGTAAGCCGCATAATGGAGGGCGTTCATGTTGGTCCAACGACTGCGCAGACTCACATCAGCTCCCAGAGCTATCAGCTGATTGGACAGCCGGAGCGCTGCCTCAGGATCACCTGAAAGAAAAACACATTGTTAACTATAGCAACGGTCATGTGCTGCAGGCTGGATTTGCCTTTATAATGTTGGCAAGTGTGAAATGCATAGCAAGGTTAGAGCCATAGAATTAGAAACCGTTTAACTTTAGTGACCCCAGTTAAAGAGAAATGTCAGATTTAGAGTGTGGATAGCAAGGCAAGTCATGGCCAAGACCACTCACCCACTCCGTGAGCTCCTGCTTTGCAGCAGTAGTGGAGAAGTGTCATATCTGTCAGGCCGTCACGGTCATTCACATGGCAACCTCGCTTTAAAATCTGAAAGTGACAGAGTTGATCAACATATGATGAACTTTTTAATGCAACTGGAAGCCAATTAATAACTAACTCAGACTCGCGGGCAATAACTGTCTCGAGAAGATGAAGCTTTTCTTAAGCAAATGGCCACTTTGAAAGCTGGATAAGAGCCATATAAGTGAGAGGCACTCTAATGATGAAAAATCAAGCTAATTAATATTGATGGTACATGATAGAAAAAAAACAACTTATTGCTGAGTCATCCTTAATGTCACATTTTCTGCCATTTTGTGGAAAATTTGCAGCTGATATGTAAGAATCCCACTGATTACAAGGCAGTATAATTGAAAATTAACACATTTTCATTCAGATACCAAACAACATAAAAAATCCTCTTTTAAAGGCTTTAATTTTGTAATTAATCATTCACCCCTATGTTGTTCCAAACCTGTTAAAAACAATTTAAGATGTTTAAGATTGAAACGGGAGGCTTGTGACTGTTCCATTGACTGCTTTAGCAGTTGTATATGTAAATAACACTGTCAAGGTCCAGAAAAGTCATCAGACATCATCAGAATAGTCCATTTTTAATTTAAAATATATTACACTTCGAAGGCAAACTAAGCTTTACAAGTTTGGAAGCACATTGAGGTAAGTGATTAATGACTATATTTTTATTTTGGGTTGAAGTTACCCTTTAATATCCTCTTAATCCTCTACCTGCGGTTTTCCTGCTCAAAATCATCCTGAGGTGTTTTTTGATTTTAGCAGACCACCAGACCAGTCATGTTGTTTGTCTGGTTTGCTGTTTTTTCTGTGACACCAGAAAAACCAAGAAGCAGCCAAGTTTATTACTTAAAGCAGCTGAGGGATGCTGGACGGTGCGTTAATGTACACACACGCCTGGTTCACTATTAACTGGAATGTCCACATTAAAGTTATAATGCTTGCAGTTGTAGATTTATTTAACCGTGACTGGGCTTCATTTCCAAGTAGTTAAGAATGGCTCTTACAAGAACATCGAACCCTATGAACTTCTGAAACTCTTTACTTTGATTACACATCACAAGTCAAACTCACAAGGCCAAATACTGGTGGGCAGTGAGAGTTCGTCTTTACAGAAACCTCATGTCATGATCACCATAGCGATTGATCAGCTCCGCCCTCTTGTCTCCACTGTAGAAGCAGTTTGTGTTTGTTAACCTATCTGCTGATGATTGAGTGTTTATCCTCTTTGCAAAACGCTTCCTAGTTCCTTAGTCTCGTCTTGTTTTTTCCGTGAGTTTTCCCCTGTGTTTTGATCTCCACGTGCCCAAGTCCAAAACATTACACCTGACAGTTGAAGCTGATTTAGGGCAGGACTCACTCAATGTAGAGATCAGTCAAATGTAGGAGGTTTATTACCACCGCCATCAATCCCTGCAGCTCCAGTCCCTTTAGGGACGCCTATCTACAGCAAGACACCCTTATCCATTACCCATACTTTACAAACCACACTCAATAGTGTGCGTATGAACCTGAGTGTTTACAAGCATTTAAAAAGACTTCAACTAGTGTTAGTGAATAACAAATAAATAAAAAATTGTGTATATGATAGTACTGCCAAACGATTAATCGTGATTAATCACACACAAAATATAAGTTTTTGTTTACATAATAATGTAAATACTGTGTATATTTATTATGTATAAATAAATACAAACACATACAAGTATATATTTCAAATATATGTAATGTTTAAATATTAAATATATTTATTTATAATATAATAATGTGAAAATGTAAATGTACAAATATGTATTTATTTATAAATATATATATGACTGGTGTCACCGTCTGTCACCGTCAACTCTGTTACCTAAGTAGACACAATGGAGACAACAGTGTAACAGAATTGAGGTTTTTACTATGTTTTTTTTAAACTCCACTTGCTGGCATAAATGCTGAAGAAAACATGATACTAATGAAAACATGATTAAAAGAGCTTTAAATAAATTCTGTTTTCCTTTTGATATTGCGGTAACAGAGTTAACGTTTTAAAAATAACTGTTGGTGTGAGAAGTTTTTTAATTGAAATATTTTCTCAGAGAAAGCCTAGATAGTGTTCAGTGCTTCTGATCTTATCAGTGAGTGAAAGTGACATCATTTCCTGTAACTTACACAATTCTGAAAGATAATTCCACCCATTTAAAGGAAAAATATGGTGTGGTAACAGAGTTGACACAAGATTTGGGGGGACACTTTTTTCTAAGAAATAAATTAATTTATTATTAATTTAATTAATTAATAATTTCATGTTGTAGAATTAAGTAAGTACCTATTTAGCGCTTTAATAAATAAACTGAACAAACTATTACCAAAAAGAAAAGAAAAGTAGTAATAAATATTTTGACTGAACATTGATACATGATCACAAAAAATAAATGCGGAAAAGAAGAATTTATTTATTTTTAGCTATTTAAGACACTTTTAAAATAAATTATTTTATTGGTATGGACTGCACTTCTTGTAATTTATAAAGAACAAAAATAAATTAATTAAAATAACAAAAAATATAACCATATGAAAAAAAAAAAGTAGAAAAAAATTGTGACTTTGTTTTTGTGGTAACACAAAATGCACCCGCAATTATAGAATCGCCCATATAAATATATATACATATACATATGAAATATACAAATTACACAAAAACTTTTGTTTTGAATGAAAATTATCGTTTTACCGCACTAGTAAATAAATATATTTTAAGTGCATCATTGTGTAAATTAATTTCATCAACTGACCTTTTTTCCTGTACTGCAATCTAATCACTTTCACAAAAGTTAATATAAAGCTTAAGGGAAATGTGACTGTGTGGTATTCTCGCATAGCAAAATAACATCTTGTTCTAAACGTCTGTACACTGTATTCCAACATGTCAATTATTAAAAAAAAAACATAATAAAAAAAGAGCTGAGAACCACTTGCTTAGGCATGCGTGAAAACATTCTCACAAAAAGTACAAGGACAAAAGTGTTCAACAAGTTCAAACACCCCCAATGGATTAGAAACCAGACTCTACCATCAGATTATCGATAGATCCTATTACACAGAAATGCTGAGATATAGTTCACTACACTTGGCATTTATGGTTCACACAGACTTTATTCATCAAGTAAAACAAATGCAAGGTTTCTGTAAAAAGTGTTGCCCTCATTTTCAGGTTTCCTGTCTATACTGCTGACAAGTCCAGAGAAATACTTCAAGCTTTATTACCTCATTGCCAATGATGTCGATCTTGTGTTGAACTTGTGGAACCCACTGGCGGATAATGGCGAACAGTTCTGGGATTGTGGTCCGAGGGTCAGTCAGAATCTCCATGCAGGCCGGATCATTTGGATCAAAGAAGGTAAACGCTATGATAGAAGCAAATAAATACAGGGATTTACTACAACGGTCAATAAGATTGTTGCTGCATAATGCTGTGGACTTTTTACAAACTTGTAGCTCAGGTTTTCTTCTAGATCTCTGTAACTTTTGGGTAGCTCTGTCTGCTAGGATGAGGAACATACCATAGTCCTTGGGCAGTGGAGCCTGTGCAGACGGATGCACTATGGGCTTCTTGCGAGGTTCATGAACAGGGCTGATGAACTCAGAGGCCGGCTGGGCCTCTTCCAACTCAGAAGTTTCTTCTTTAGTCATTCTGCTTATGTGATTGGGCCTGTACATTAAAAATGCATAGTTAAATAAAACCATACACAGTGCAATTTTATTACTTTTAAGGACATTGGATAGAGCATTGCTCTAATCATTTTTTCCCCAAAAAATTCACTTGGTTATTTTGGTCCACACCAAGAAATGAAAATAATACTTTGGTTTCCTTAGCATTCAAAGTGATTTTTAATACATAAAGATACAAAACAAAAGGCATAAAGATACAGTCACAACCTAATTAGAGAGCTTTTATGATGTATTTTTTGTAGTACTGGGCAAGTATGTTGAATGGATTAATCACATCCAAAATAAATGTTTTTATGAATAATATATGTGTGAGTACTCTGTATATTATTATGTATATAAATACACCCACATTTTATTATTATTTATATATAAAATATATGAATATAAATATAGAGATGTAAATATTTGTAGATATGTCTGAGTATAATCTATTGATAATATATACTTTCTAAATTTAAACTTTATGTCTGTGTCTTTATATAGACACATTATTTTGGATGCGATTAATTACAATTAATCATTCATTTATTGTGAACTTACCCAGTATCCAAATCAATGCTGTTTGCACATGTTTACATAAAGTGGTATTTTTACCAGCTGATCAACTCATAAAGCGCTTATAAAATTTGTTAAGCATTCAAAGCAATGCCATGATGCCTGTGCTTAACTTTTATGTGCAATATACAAACAGGTCACATCTTGTGACAGCAGGTTCGTTTAGATGTCTTTGGTCTATGTCGCAGTCATTTATCAATCGCACTAACAGAATTCCTTTTAATCATTGCAAATGAATCCTAAAGGATTCTCAATATTCTTTTTGTTTGGTCACTGCTCAAAAACAACATATGATATGAGACGTATGATCCTGAACCTCTAAGCCACAGTTATCCACCCCCGGCGAGGCTCTAAGTTTAGTACGGAGTCTGACGGAGCGGAAGAGTGACTCACTGCTTCCAGCACTGTCTGTTGAAACAGAGGAGAGACTGGACCTCAGAAGTCACTGCGTCATCTTACTGGATATCCATGCTGAATATAAGTCATTGCGATTTACTTTTGATGTCTCAGATGGCCGTAACTGTGTTCTGCTCTGTCAGCCAGAAAGTCAACTTTCAGGGAAATAATTAAAGAATGCTAGACTTAGTTCAAGACTATAGTATATGTCCTCCATCGTTTTATCAAATTCATTTGGAAAGCAGACCATGACATGTAGTATATTTCATGCAAATGATAATTTTTATGGTTTTTAACAACCTGGAATCTACTGTATGTGACCAAATAAAATATTGAAAGTACACTGCATTTCAAATTCATGTTATATAGAGAAAAAACATGTGTCCATTGGAATAAACTACAGCTGAAATATAATAGCTTTAAAATACTCATTAATGGAGTACCTTCAAAAGCCCATGAATCATGATCTTATATGATAAATCATCATATTGAGCTTTTATTGTGATTCATTATTGTATAGTTCACTGCATTATCTGTGTTTGAATACTATTTCTTCAAAGCAAAGATCAAAGTGAATATGAGCTTCAATATCACTCGTTCCTTTTAATAATAAATTATGTATTCCTCCAAAGGTTTTTAATTGCTTCTGGAATAAGCTCACACATTAGTTGATTGTGGCAGTGCTTCTTACTGTGCTTCTACTGGATCTGACTGTGGGGGACAGTATGGTGTTTATTCATTATAAATGATGCCAATTAAACAAATAGATCACATGGTCACAGATGTTATGTTTTGTAATGATAACTGGCACTTCAATCAGAATTCAAATCTTTCTGGAAATGCATGGAAATTTTAATTTGTATAACGGCTGCAAGGTTCAAAATGAAGGTTTTATTTACTAAATACACCAAGAACACAATAAAATGCAATCATATAATAATATTTCAGAACAGTTTATATAAACTGCAAATTATGTTAAATCTGTGTATGGTTAAATCATTTAATTATTTTTTTTAAAGATTTAAACAGCAGCCTCAGTCTATTATATAAGACTATTATACTATTGTTTTAAATATTAATATAATTTAAAGCATATCTAAACTGTTTGACTGCTGAGTATTTAATTTGCATTCTACATTAATTTGTGCTTTCTACCAAAAAAGGGGCGTATTGAGAAATAGATCGTGCACAAATGAAATCGATACCGTCCTAATATTATTAAATGGTCGATAAATAAATCACAATCATCTACAATCTGTATTACGCGAATACATTATTTTAAGACAGATGCATTGCGTTCTCGTTTTCCCTTTTAAAGCATGTCAGCCTTGTCCTGTGTCAACAAGAAAACATGGACGCTCCATCACGCAGCACATGAAAAACAAGCAGGCTATTTTTCTCACGCGGCAAAACAAGATTGGCCAGCTAAATTTTGCGAAACTTTCAGATATTTGATACAGCGCGATTATATCAGTCTTACCTGAAAACAAGCCTCAAAAACTCGTTTTCTATTCCACTCTTTTGTCAGTCGTTGTTGTCCTATGGAGGATGGAGAGGATGCTGCGCCTTGTCCTTCTATCTGCTTGCGTCACGCTTGTGACTCACAGCTGCTGGACCACTCTCTTCTCCGCGTCTCCTCAACCGAACTTGATTATCATTTTAGAACCTGCTACATAAATCTTTAACGCCTTTCTCCTCACGTTTTCAAGACGCATCAAAACATTTTAAAAACGAATACAATATGTGTGTAATTTAAAAAAAAAAAAAAAAAAAAAAAAAAAGCCAAAAGCAAAAAATTAAATTCCTTTAGGGTCCTGTAGGCTTAAAATTTCAGAATTAAGAAACATATTCACTATGTATCAGATCCAACGCATTGCTAATATACAGGCACAGTGCATAATAGCCTGTATTGCTGAGTGGTTGCAATTCCTGTACATCAATTGAACATTTTGATATTTTCTGTACTTTGTGTGTGCATGGGCGTAAATTTCATTTTACAGTAGGGGGGACAATACACATAACATTTCTCGCGAGCAATTATTTAAGGGGGGATACACGTTATACAGTCAAATTGTACTTAAAAAGATATGTCAAAACTGTGGAAGACTTTGCTTCTATCATTATTGTAGCATGGAGACTGCGTCATTGTTATTATTGGTTATAAGTTTTTCTCTGGTTTAATGAAAAGGCAGATTTTTTTTTTACTATTGCAATGTTCGTTATGCTGTTTACAATCGAGTCACTCTCTCTTTCTCTGCCACGACGATCTCGTAGGCTGCTGCGCTGAATTAATAACTTCGGTCCCCGAGAAAAAGAAATTAAAGCCCGCCCACACTGAAAGCTGATTGGCTTATTTTGCTTAGTAAACCAATCAGGATGCTCTCTGTCTAGCACGCGCTATGAACAGGCACACACACACGCACAGTTCCATGCATGCACGGTCGATCTCTTTCTCTTTCACTCCGCCTTTTGCGCGCATTATAAGATACAAGATGCAGACATTAATGTCTCGCGTGCATGTGCGTGCAGGCTTGGTGTAGATTCCGGGATATTTTGTAAAATTTCAGGGCATCAGGGAGCCACTATCAATATACGGGGCACTAGAGCTGGGGTGGCAAATGGGGTGGAAATGGGCAATGCTTTTTCTTAGGGTGGCAATTGCCACCCCGTGCCACCCCGGTAGATCCGCCCCTGCATACATCACAATTTAGTGTTGCATGCAACTTCTCTTTGACCTTTAGAAAAAAACTGGGTTTTAGTTATTTATTTATTGCAAGTGTGATATGCATAATTAAATGACATCTGTTATGATTGGCTATCCTTCTTGCATGTGAAGTAGGGTACTGTACAACACCATTGCAAAATGTATTATTTTAGTTTGCAGATTCTAGGCTGTTATGTATAAATATGCTGCATTGGTGATGGTGTAGCTCACATTAAAACACAGCACACTACTGTTCAAAAGTTTGGGTCAAGATTGACCTTTTTATTACAACATCTCTATTTCAGATAAATGCTGTTGTTTCATATTTGTGAAAATATCCTGAAAATGTTAATACATTTATTAAATGTTCAAACAACTCTTTTCAGTAACAAATTGCATTTCAAAATATATCAAAGTAGAAAAAAAAAATAACTTTTGAGTAGTTCATGTTGATGTGCTGAGCGTTCTGGAAGGCTTTGTTTCTATTTGGATTTGTTTTTTGGTTTGGATATGTTTGATAAAGCATAATATGAGTTCTATTGTTTATTGTGACAAAAAAATATATCATGTTATGTGTGTTCTGACAGATCTTTTGATGATGTTTTTGATGATGTAACCCATCAGGAGCAGGGAGGGGAGCTGTCTCGTGAGCACATGGAGCGTCTGTACGTCTTTGCTCTGATGTGGAGTGTTGGAGCCCTATTGGAACTGGATGATCGAATGAAATTAGAGAGATGGCTCCGTCACCATGACAACATTCGCCTGGACCTTCCCAACATCCCTCCCGACAGCGAGGACACAATGTTCGACTATTACGTCACTAATGATGGTATCAAATACTGTACACTTACACCTCCTTCTCTCCATTGTTATATTTGCTTTATTTTTGCACCCATCAATCAATACATGTACATTTGTCAATTATGGTTCTGTCAACTATAGCTCTTACATTTATCTAAAGTTATTAGGTCAATTATTAGCTAATCAATATAGTAACTTCTGCCCTCATTGATCTGATAAAGCAGAAACAATTTATAGATTTTCCAATTGGTAAATGTCAAGGAAAGTTGGTTTAGTAATACTAATTGACAGTTTTTCTTCTGAACAGGAAAATGCTAGAAAATTACTGCATCTGTCAGTACATTTCTAGTCTCGCATAGCCAGACCTTCAGACTGACGGCTGAAGGTCTGGACTTTATAGCCGCTTTCTTTGGCAAGGCCCGCCCATAATGCCGTTTGACTGACATGTCAAACAACCAATCACAGTTCGTTTCGTTCAGCGTCACGTTTCGGCGCGTGGACATGTCCCCACAACAACAGAACGGCGTGCAACAAGTCAGTCAGCATAGAAAATCCCGTTTAGACGCTCGCGGAAAAACATCTGTTTGAAGCTTATCTC
>JAUCMU010000027.1:12359074-12404027 GCA_032275025.1 Enteromius treurensis | reverse complement strand
AAATTGTAGACCCCTCCATGATTTCTAAGTAAGAGAACTTGCAAAATCACAGGGTGATTAAATACTTATTGACCTCACTGGGTATATATATATGTGTGTGTGTGTGTGTGTGTGTGTGTGTGTGTGTATAAAACCAGCGACAATATGCAGATTTTAGAGCACACATTGTGAAAATTTTTAATTTTGCCATGAAATGTTATTGAGTCATAGGGCCATCTTGTACTGGGATTGACTGTATTTATTTATTTATTTATTTTTACAAATCCTCTTCCATGGCCTCATGGGACAGTAAAGTGTCCATCTGATATGCAAAAAATTTTACATTTCTATTCACACACATTTTTTTCGCCTACTATAAAGTGAGAAAGCAAGCCTTGTCTCGAGCCATTGTAGAACACCACGTTATGCTTAAAATTCAAGTGAATGTTCACACATGTCTATGTAGTGCCTGTTTACATAGAACAATAATGGAAACGCAGTGGTCTGCGGTCTGTGTAAAGCAATCCAATCCAATAATATGATAATGAACTTATCTGGAATCCAGTAAATTTGCACTATTTATTTATTTATAGAGCATTAACCGCAGTAATGGCGTCCATTACAATTTTTATGAGTATTGAGCCAAAAAATATTTTCCATGTCAGCTTTGTGCCTCAGTGTTCATGCTGTTTACATTATTGATGCAGAACAAAGGAGCATTCAGTCTTTGTTTATCACCCGAGAGCAGGACAGAGGGCAAAGGAAGTAATTTTCTTTTAATTTTCATAACCTTTTAGATCACAACTGCCTACTTGATATATCAAAAACATTTGGATTACTTTGCCACACTGTTATCTTGTGGTGAACAAAGCAGTAAACATATATTTAAAAAATCTATTGTCTTTTTCGCACAACATATCCAAAGTGTAATCACTGTAGACATGTTGAGTTTCCAGAGTATTAGCCTGTGTTACGGATTTTTTTTAGACGTCCAGACATTGTAGCCACCCAGACTCCAGTGTGTGACCTGACATTCGCATCCTGAACCCACAGTTTTCAGCCTGCTCCTTGGAGACAAGGTGACAGAACAGAAAATAAGCATTGCTGTCATCTGGGATTGAAAGTCAGCGTCAGGGAGGAAGGGAATTCGTCCAAGATGTCCCTAAACACACTGCAGAAAAGTGTCCTAATGCAAGTGTGTAATGGCTTCTGACCACTTTACAGATATGAATTCTCCTTCCCACTGCGTATTCCCAATGCACAGGGAAGCTGATTCATATGTGCTGTGAAAGATATGCTGACACTGTAGTTATTTCTCCCTGGCTTTAAGACTGCATCAACTTGTAGCTGAAAATGAAAATCCATCCCATGCTGTTTCTGACATGCACTTTTGCTCTAATCTCTGCCACAGATACTTTATGAGTTTGACACTGGCAGTTGATAATATTGTAATTGGATTTCTCCACGGCATGCCTTGGGACAGAACATCAGTGCTGATTGATGTTTCACTAGATTCAAGTCAGAAAACAGAAATTGTGACTAATATTACAGAAAAATCAATGGACTGGGAGAAAACAATACAACAGAACATATGCGATTTCAGTATTATGCATCAGACTATAAGGATGTGTGCCATTCAGAATTAAATTGAGAATGCATTTCTGACTTTTAATTAAGGAAGCAAAATAGCAATTTAAATGAATTTAAAATCAAGAAAAGGCAACACATTATAATAAGTTTGGTAACCAATTCACACTATTAGCTATTGCTTATTAACAACCCTATTATTAACATATTGGCTGGTTTATTAGTACTTATAAAGCACATATTCTGCATGACCATATTCTCCATCCCTAAACCGAATACCAAAAATTAACTAATAATAAGCATCAAATTTATTAATTTTATAAAAGTTAATTTATTGAGTTTATTAAGGTTTCTAATAGCGAGAACAAGGACCTTTAAATAAAGTGTGACCATAAGTTTGTTAGTATTAACATAACTAACATAAAATAAAATACTTCTAAATCTTCAACTTCTATTAATACAGTTTTTTAATTAGTTATTGTATCTGTTATTTTGTATTTAATGTTCCTGTGCTAACATGAACTAACAATAAACAGATGTGTTTTTATCAACTACACTAAAGAAAGGTGCTTGGAAAACACTTTCAATTTCCCAGAATGTATTAGCTTTGTAGTATTTATTCGAACAGCAATTCAGTGAATTTGTCTTGTTGTTATTCCATCTGAGAACCAGTCATGCAGTAGACATTACTCATCCAGATTTCAGCCTGCAATAGAAGTCACAAGCAAAGACCTTGAGCACACTGAATGAAAAAAAAAAATGACATGGAATTGCTATTTTCATAAACATGCGAAATGTAAGCTATAAATGTAAGGATAGAAGCAGTGTTGTTGGTGCATGTTCTGTGATCAGCCAAACAGCCTATAGATGTCTTCAGGAAATGTAGGGAATTAGCATATGGAACATTTCACAGAACAGGCTTGCATTTTTAAAAGTCACGTGGAGACTATTTCTGTGTCAAGGTTGGAGCACTATGAGGCTGTGGTTTGGAAACTATCTCCGCCACAACAAATTGAATTCCGCAGGTGAATTTAGCTCCTTCTAATATGATACGGTATTGAGCAGGACATCCAGATGTTTTTTGAGATGAATCCAGGCCAGTGCAATGAATCGGTCTCCTCTTTCAAGCAGTCAAATACTAATTCTGTTGCTCTTATCTCCTTGGAGATTTTACTTGCTTTGTTTATCAGGCTTGTTTGTGCAATGCATTTGACACACCATTTGTCACAGCTGCAGTTTTGCTTGATGTAGCACTGCTTCATTACAGAGTTATTGTGACCTTATGTGACCGTGGATTATGAAGCACAGATGCAGAAATTGTCCACTTGCAAAAACCCTATAAGCGTGATGCTTATTTGTTAATAAGTGTAGAAGTATTTCTACTCATCTTTAAATAATTTACATATTGCTTTATGAACTTGCAAATGGATGTAACCCAAAAGGTATATGTTAAAACAAAACAATTATCAGGATTCTTCCAAAACAAGTAATCGGACAGTGAGTCCAAGGCTGACCTGGAACGCCCTGAGAGTGATGCAGTCTTTGTTTGTTCATCAAACAATCAAAACGGCTTTTATACTCAGGCGCATGATGTTTTTTGAAGCCTGGCGCTACCTCTAATCGTGTTTTCTAAAAGAGAGTGCAGTTAAGGGAGGCCTAGGCATGAGTTTTAATGGACTCTAATGGGCTTGTTAGACCTTGGGGAAAACCATTGTGATGTACAGTACATGGAGGTGATTCAATACTGTTTGCAGGTAAGTTCAGTTTTAAGTGGTCTGCTATAAGTAGTTGAAGACCGTTGTCATCACTGCATTATTGGCAACAGCATAATTTTGTTAAAAATTCCATATTATTTATTAGTCTCAGCTCAAGTAGAAAAAAAAAAAAAAAAAAAAAAAAAAAAAACAATCAATGTTTTACTAAATTGTTTTGGTGTTTATGGTTTTTAACTTTAAAATGTTCAGTATAATGTGTCTTAAAACATAGTTTTAAATGTTTTTCCCCTAAAGACGTTTTGGTTTGTGGTAAGGTGCCCTTAACTCTATTCCCGCAGCTCGTGATAAAAATCGCCTTGGCCCGAGGAGGTAACCAAGGCAACAGCGCGACGCTCGAGTGCTTTATGGAAAGGTCCGTGTGGAATAGTAGACGCTACGTGACAAAACGTAATTATTTATCACTACATTAGTCTATATATTTACGTTGTGGTTACATCACGTTTTCGGACACAGCTAGGCTACTTTTTAAAAGTTAACATCTGGTTCTATAATTCTGCACAGTTTTGAGATAAGCTTAAACTTTTTTGCATTCCATAGACTTTTGTAGTCTTATTGTTTTCTTAAAAAAAAAAAAAAAAACACCCAAAATAAGCCACAAAAGAAACATAACATAATGTAAGTTGCCACAGAACAAGAATATGTGAATAACTCAAATGTCAGACAGAACCGATTCCAATGCGTCGCGCTATTTCGACGACATTTCTGTAAAAAAATCGAATTGCTTTTCCCCGAAATCAGTGTCCAGGTATTTCATATCTAGGTTTAGTCACAATTTACATTATCATATTTGGTGAATCTATTTCATAATATTTATTGGACTTTTTTTATTTGGACTGATTTATTGCAAATAAGTGACATTTTGACAGGAACTCGTTTGGCTCCGTAAAAGGAACGATACACGACAAAAAAACTGAGAATGTTTTGAAACAAAGTTTCATCATATCCACATGTCATCCCTTGGCGATCTATGGGACGGTCAGTGCTGGAGAACGCACGTCACATTTCTCCTCAACCTCCGCGAGCTGCTCACTTTCAGTTTGCGCTCTGCAACTTCGCAAGTGTCTGTCGGCTTGCCCGCTGGTGTGAGGAGAAATACAGACTCTACGGCTGCTTCGATGTAAATCGTGCTCGATGTTTGCCCGGATCCTCATTCAAATGAGGGAAATGAGAGTTTTGTTGTCGCTGCGCGTGCCGTTTGGAGATACAGAGAACATCACCTCTATCACTGGCAGTGTGAATGTCGCTATTGCTAAATGACCTGTGGGCACACTCTCATGTAAGTGTCATCATTTAGTGTTTTTTCTTCGGCTATGTAAGTGGTAAGATAAATATTGTTGCTATAGAGTCCCTAAATCTTCTTTGTTTTACGTCAGTGCTTTCATTACTTTTAAAACTAGTGTCACAATAGCTACAATTCTGCAACACAATTGCACTTTTGCCTTATTGCCACGTCTTAATATGCTTTCATATTATGTAATTTAGGCGTGTGATGTATAACAAGACATAGACTGATAATGCATAGACAGTAAAAGTTTTTGGGGTCATTCTATGAGGTGCGTTTTTAAGATATGTTGGGGAAATAGCTATGAAACTTGGTAACAGGTTTGATGGTATCAGTGTTGACAGTTCACTGTTCATTTACCGAGTGTTCAGCGTATTAGAAAGAGAACTTAACACTGATATTTCTACAAATTTACACTTTTGGGAAGCACTTTTTTACCATGCAAAATCATCATAATGGTATTGATCATTTAAGATTATACCTCACTAACAAACCAAACAAAGTACAGCAAAAGTCTCATCAATGTCTTTTTACTAGAATATTATGTCCATATGAATCTAAATCATATAGTATATCTTTCATTGCAGTTTTCTAAGTGTTCAGTGTAGCATAGAGGATTTGGAAACTCAAAACCATGACAGGCAAAAAGCATCAAGTGTCTAAAATTACACACAGTAAAAGTAGGTTTCAGCTTCTCATGGTTAAATGTCATTATTTACACGTGTATTCATCGCGACAGACATAAAATACACCCTTTTGTGAAATGACTCATTTACGTTGGCTACATGCTGCTCACTTAGAAAACATTTCAGATGTTTTTAATAAGCCATAATGTTAACCTTTTCAATTAGGCATAACTGTAAAGGACAACAGTCTCTCTGTAGTTATAATAGCTTATGTATTAATGCATTTAGTTTGATGCTTGAATGTTTTTTCCAATGAATTCCTCTGTTGAACACGTTATAGTAGGTTCAACAAGCAATTTAACAAAGGCTTTTGGCAGTGTTTACAGCATGCTACTTACCGCATACAAAACAATATATTTTCTCTCACATTTGTCATATAAAAGAATCAGTCACTGCATATCCATTTTTGGCAGCGGATGACAAAAATATAAAAAAAAACGATAGCACAGTAGTTGCGTTTCATTTTTCATTATAGCTCAATAGCTGTTATATGTAACACAATATGAATCCAATACAGTGGCTGTGCATGTAAACCTGCCACTTGTGTTGTGTGTATTCTCCTTGCTGTCATTTGTGACTGACATGTTTCTTACAGCATCTCCATTCAGAGGCAAAGGGTAGTGTGATAATGTTCCCTTGTGCTATGGCCGATATGGTGTCTCCCTCTTGGTTTTGTTAGGAAACAAGTGCAACATTTTATCATTCCTTTTGAGCAAACAGTAATTGCCCTCTTGGGGATGCGAGATAAGAACTAACATTAAAAGCATGACTAGAAGAGAAGAGTAATCTTCCTGTGAACCAATGAGGTGTCTGCTCCAGTGCCACCCGTCTGAGCTAATAAGGGTGTTTTGTGAGGGTAATGTCTGGTTTGAGCACCAGATTGTGTGAGAGAAGCTATAACCCAGTGGCATGGTGGCCTCACAAGTGGCTGTTTTCAAACTTACTAATGAACTCATAGCATTTAAGTGTATAATTAAAGATGTGGAGTAATTTGTAGTTTGAAACACCTACAGTAGGAGCAGATTTTATTTCACCAGTGGTTCACAGCAAAGGTTGAATTTAATGGCTAATGAAGCTATTTGCATAGGGCTTTTTGCGGTCTGCCTTTTTACTTTCAATGCAGTGGAGTATTAGGGAAACAATGCAAACCTCTAGATGTGTCAGTGAGTTCTACTGAATTCTGGTCAGCAACCTGACACTGACTCCAGCAGAAACATACCATATATCAAGCTATATCATATTACGCCATCAGACATATGCTTATCTTGCATACCTATCTCCCTCACCGGAGGCTCGAAGTGGATCATGAATAACACGGCTGAATTTTGAATGGCTGGATCAGTAGAACCCTGTGTAAACATTCCCACCGTGTCAAGTGTGTTATGTAAAATGCAAATACGCCAGCAGTCCACCAGGTCTCTGATGCAGCACAATGTTGTTTGTCTCACCCCACTTTGTAACTCAACACGTTCTGTATTGGCTGGTAATCTTCAGCCCCTTGCGGTCCTCCAGACAAAAGTAGAAGCTTTTAGTGAAGCTATTGGTGTAGTCATTTGTGGCAGTATTGACGTGCGAGAATAAAATACTGAGGTAAGGTCATCGCTGACAATTTAGATGGCTCAGAGTGAAACGTTTAAACCTTTCCTATAGGCTCTTACATCTACAGCTTTAAAAAGGCTTTCAACAATTGCTGAAAAGAAAAGCCTCTAAAAGTATGTGTTGTTCACAATTTTGAAACCAGCACGTGCTGTTTTTGTGTAGTGTGGGTTTCTTTGACAGGCAAACGTCCTGTTAATTATTGTCACGTTAATAGTTTTTTTATCAGCATTGTTATCAACAAGGACTATTGAAGGACCGATTAAGCTTTATTATTAGACTTTTATAAGAAGATAAATGATAAAGTGTGTAATTATGTTTTGGTGTGACTCAAGCTGCCTATCAATCTTATGCTGCACTCTTGGCATTTATGGTTCCATGAAGACTATTTAACATCTATGGAAGCTTCCTGTCCACAAAAGGTTCTTTATAGAGGTTTCTTTACATTATTGATGTGTTCCTCACACTAAATGCTACACATCACATTAGCAAAATCTGGTGGGCAAAAATGGTCCAACCTGGTCTCATAAAAATATGTACCTCTGTGCACTTTTTGTGCAACACTGTTTGTATGTGCCTTACTGCACGTTTCGCCACAGTTTCAAAGAGAAGTGTCCACTGAGTGGCCCTAAAACACAAGTTTATATATGTGAACTGTAGCTAAAAGGTTAACACTCTCCAATCATGTTGGAAATATGCCCTACATCAAATCCAACCCTAAACCTACCCGTTAGTGTTAACAAATGCAAAACTGATATAAAAACACATTTACTGATGCAGCCGTGTCATTTAAACTTACTTTGACACAGATTTAAGAGGTTTTGTCAAATCGTAGTACTTCATGAGCTATCCAACAAACTTGTCTATGAAAACCAACATATTTGAAGCTGATGTGTGATGCTAATGTTCAAAACATCAGTTTTTTAAATATCCCAACATATTAATATTGTTCTTCAGGCATATAGTAACTTTCACATTTCAGTGCTTTCTGTTGTTCAACACTGCAAATTCAGGAAGAGGAAACCTTACACAAAACCCCTGCTTGTGTGGATTCCTATTAAAATGACTGTATTTCAGCCACAAAACTTCAGAGAGGAACAGTTTGTGTGCACGCACCTTACAAATGGTACACTAGGAGAAACTAGAATGGTTCTATGTGGAATCATTGCTTACTTGTTTAGTGAGTGTATAAAAGCATAAACATAACATTTCTAGTTATGCACAAATGATCTTTTAGCGTGAGGAATAATGACAGTAAACATTCGGTCAGTTATGGGCTTCATTTGAAGATATATTTGTGAGAATGTTGTGTCTCCTTGTGGGCCTTCATAATGGTTTTCAGCTCTTTACCCTGTCCTGACCCTACTAAACTATTTGGCCACTTCAGTGTCACATAAACTAATCCTCATGTGCTTTGAAGTTTTTCTCAGCATGACACCGCATCTAGTTTCCTTTTAAACATCGCTCTGGTTTTTTGCTAAGCAGGTGCCAGCAATTTCCCCTTCTGTGCTACATGGCTGCCAAGTTACAGCCTGTCAACACAATCGCAGATGAAACAGAACAATAGCAGAAGTGGACCAGATGCAGCAGATGAGATGTGGAGGTGTTTCCTCTGAGCTTTATCAAAAAAAAAAAAAGCAGCATGAAGCCAGGCGAGCGAGCTTGAAGTGAGATTAGCTTTCTCTCTCTCTCTCTCTCTGTTTCCCCATATCTGTCTTCAGAAAACATATCGTCATGCTGATACCTGTTCTAATTGTGATTCAGGGTAAAGGTGATTAGCATTTGTGACCGTGCCTTAAGCAGCCGGCCAGTTTAAGCCAAATTAAACCTCACCAATAAAACCCTTGACTGGGGACTTGAGTGGAAAATGTGGCACTTTTATTGAAGTCATTAATTCGCCTTGCAGGATGCCTGCCCTGGTCTCTGTAGAGACACACGGCCACCTCTCCACTGAAGCATAAAACACAGTTAGGAAAGGATTAAATACCTGCCCTGAATCAATACCTAGGGAGACAGGCAGTTCTTACTCAGCTCACCTGCCATGGTCAGTCTGCTATGTGAATGTGGTGTACTGATATAATGGACCGTTCCTTGTAAAGCACATTGCTCCTCTCAGAAACTTTGATCTGAGAATAAATGAAAGGATCAGTGCTTGGAAGATTCTGTTTAGTAGCGCTTCATTGAACGGTTTTACTAGTGTTTCAATTTGTCAAATTAAGATTTTATGCCGGTTTAAATAATACGGATGAAAAACCCCACACTCTCGCAATGAAGCCTGTAACTGAAGTCTATTATCATTGTGACCTCAAGTACAGAGTTTCATTTGTGTGTAAGGCAGAGGTTAGGAAGTTTCATTTTGTGTATTTCTGAATGTTTGTATTTGCGTTTGTGCATTTGTGTGCGTAAGTGTGTGTCTGCATAAAAAATAGACATGTCAGGAAGTCAGTTGTTGTTGTTTTTTCGCTTATGTAATGTATAGCTTACACAACGAGATATTATTTATAAATAAGTGAAAGCGTTTACCGCCTTTGTTGTGTTTTAAGTAATTTGAAGCTACTTTGCATAAGGAAAAGTAATGAGCATAAAGGAAATGTTGGTTGCTGAAAATCTTCCTCTTTAAAGCAGCACTAAAATCTCACTCTCGTTTGCAGATTTTTAAAAGTGAGGAGGAGACACATGAGACCTATTTATGTTTGAATACATGCAAACACAAGTGACATTTGAGAGCTATGGCGGAAAGAAAGCTGATTTTTTTTTCTGTTCCTCTCATAATGCATATAAATCATAATGGCTTCAGAAGACCTAAATAGTGTATGACTACTATAAACCACTTTTATGGTTTCCTTCTTGGAGCTTGACAGTTCCTGGTCAGTGCATTCTTTCCGCTTTTGTTTCATTGTTGTAGGCAAACCGCGGTTACAGTAACACGCTTACAATAGCTACATACCGAGCCAACATTCCAGACAGCTTAAAAGTTGAAGTGGAACTATATTTTTTTAGGTGCATGAACTCTGAGTTTCTATTAAGAATTAAAGTTGATGAGCCTGGTTTGTTTGTAGGTGTGCATCTGTAATAGCATCATCAGTGGTGCTTTTGCCCTCAGGTAGACTGCATGGGTTTGTGTCCTGCCTAGCTACCTGCTTATTCATCATGCTGAGCAGTTTGGAGCCCAATTGAATTAGTTCCCTTTCAGTTGCCCAATGTTCTCATGTTAAAAGCCTCTGCTGTTTGAACAGCCAGGTGCGTCCTGGCAGTAAAAAAAAGTTTAGTCAGGCTTCTTGCACCACTACCATCATTCTGAAGTCGACATGTCACACTTAAAGGAACCAGGATTCAAAGACCATAATATTCATCATTGGTGATGACACATTCATCAGCTCTTTTGTACTGTTGGGTAATACAGCCCACAAGACCAGAATGCTGTAAGTCTGTAATTACATTTATCTTTGAATGATTGTGTTTTTTCCACTGAACATGACTCTAGGACAGGAAAGATTGCTGGAGGAAGAATATGTCTTGGTAACATGAAGAATATATTAATATGTTCTGTTCTGTATTAATCGTTAAATATAATTATGTTACATAGATCTGTTTAGCAACAGCCGATTTGGTTTGTGTGTGTGTGTATTTGATTAAAGTGGACTGACAGACCAGCACAAACAGTCCCTGTTTCTTTTGTTATTCGTGTCATAACATGTACAACGTTTATGGCTTTTGTAGTTTCATAGTTAGTATCTTACGGAATACATAACAGGCGTCAAACCAGATCCTCACAGTGTTACATACTTTCAGCTTTATTTCGAACGTTTGAGTGAGAAAAGGTTACATGACAGAAAGCCTGCTGACATATTGTAAGCATAAAAATTAAATCTTTTTATCAGCATTTTAGATTATATTAGAAATTCATGTATAAGGGAAAGCTTGTGGTTTTTAAAGTGCAGCCTATACGGAACTGGCCATTTCTTTAAATGCGTTTTTGTTTTAATCACGTTTATCCCTTCACTTAAATCGTTTTGATATGACAAAAAAAATGTTTAATAGTAAAAATAGCAAAAATGGTCAAAATACTGTTTAAAGTTTTATATTAAAGTCTAAATTCTAACAAAACATATACAAACACAGAGAGTACAGATACAGTATTCAAATGACAAAAGTGTCACTTGGTTAACTGGTTCTTAGAAGTTACTGTACATTGTTCATGTTTCTTTGAAATGTATCAGTGTTAAAAAGGCTGAAGATATTGGTTGGATACCAGCAGGGAAAGGTGTCAAATCTCACCAGTCAACAATCTAGAAAAAGCAGTTAACCACAGGACTTGACCTCCCCTTTGCGATATTCTCAGGGGATAAGCATGAACCTGATATGAGAGCGGTGAATGCAGTAGCCTTAGTATAGAACAGGACAAATCTGCTTCTTTTTCTGAATTTTTCACATATTTATTATACATTTGATCAAAATAGTGGTTTTAATGGTTGACAACAATACAGTATCTAACCTTGTAAATACACTGCAGTATATGTCATACCAACCCAGCTAGAGGTGTCTAATTCATTTGAAATAGATGAATTGGTCGTGAGACTGTGTTGGTCATACAGACTAATGACAGCAGATGAGATGCACACACATCAGAGAAATAAGCACTTGTTATAGATTTATTCAAAATTAAAATAAAAAAAAACGTAGATCTTATTCCATTCCATTTTTTCCATTGAAAATACAATAGAAAGAGAGATATTCTCACCTGCATTTCTTGATTTGCAGCTACTGCTATGTGTTTTTCCCTCATATAATTACTATGGTAAAACTACCTGTTAGGCTTCTGTGTGTACATCTTGTGTGTGACAACTGGAGAGGCCTTTTAAGATTTAACACGATGACTTTATGTGGAAAGAAATGGATTCTAAGAGCTGCTCTTGAAGGAGCTCATGCTGCTGGGCGATTTCAGGAAAAATTTTGAATCACTTTTTTTGTAGAGTGCAAGTTATTTTCTGGCATTTCTTTGTGCCACAGCTGATTTATTGGAGGTGATGAAAAATATATATTAAGTTCCGTGCCTACGTCTGTTGTCACCTTTGATTTGGGCTTCAAATAGTAAGGTTTTATCTAGTTTTAGATCTTGCTGTCCTTTTGTCCTTCCCGTGGACATTTTAATAAACCTTGTTTGACCCCGGTGTGTTTTGCACGTCCAGGAGTTTTGCCAGGCCTGGCTGTTGTATCCTTGATCAGATCTCCCGCTAATGAGTGAGTAAATGAATAATCAAATGTTTCTATTTTAGATTCAGCCTTTTTTCTGGATGCCTCCCTCTCACTATGTCTCTCTCTTCCTCTCTCTTCCTGTCTCTCTCCAGCTCTTTCATTAAGAAATAGCGGAAAGACTAATCTCTCTGCACCTCCTGATTAGAAATCTGCCGGCTCCTTTTACTAACTGTATTTGTTATTGTGAGGGTGCTGTGATAACATTGGGGTCCTTCTCATCAGTCCAGAAAGGAGGGAGGTTCAAGGCAGAGAGGGTCTTTTTAAGGCCATCATGTTTAAGCTCATGATTTAACATGACCCCATTGAAGCACAGGGACGACTGTCACAAAACATAAAGCTGATAACAGCTCTGATAAAATCCACGTGGTCTAAATAATCACTCTATCTAAAAAATGCAAATCGTTACCTCATTATGTATGCAACAGTTTGTTTTAGAAGGTATTTCCGCATTTACATTGTTGTACGCATGCATGTAACTTCAGTTCGTTCTTCAAACTGGACAATAACAACATTTGTCGTTTCATGACAGAGCCAGTGCCTTGGGAAAACAGGTCATTCAGGGGTCAAGTGTCCAGCCTTCCTTTTCCTATTAATTTTCCCTGCACATACCATGTCTGTCACACAAGAAAGTGTGTTTCACACAACAAATCGAAAACTACATCCACAGGAGAGGGTAACAGAATCGACATTTGAGCGTTAGGAATAAGGCTGATTTGATTGAGGTAATTACCGTATTCAGACGCACTTGAAATTGAACCTAATTAAACAGGCTTCCTCGGAACGTGATAACATTTCACAGGAGTCGATTATCATTTATTTGTATGTATGCAGCAAAACCACGTTATCCTGTCTGGCTTCTTTTATAGATTTTTGGAAATAGCAATAGTTATTGAATGCTCGCCACTAAACGTTACTTACGCAACATACTGTACCCTTGGGCTGTTTGTCTTAATAGATCAGAACCTGTTGTCCTAAGTTGTGTGTGTTCTGTATCTTTGACATTATTGCTTAATCTTAAGCTTTTGGATACTTCAAGCTAATATTAGGACTATATTCTGCTCTTGAAATCGGGCAAATGTTCATTACTTAAGAGCATCACTTCTCTCTGTGCTGTTTTTCTGTGTGTCTGTTTGGAACTTTTTGCGTTTCGTAAAGAAAAGGAAATACAGAGGTTTTCAGAACAACTCAAGGTCAGTAAATGACGACTGAATCTCCATATTTCATGATAATAATACAATTATTTCATAAGCGTGTAGTCACTTGTTGACAAAAAAAAGGTACTTTTTAATAGCATTAGAGGAACAGATCCCATGTTAAACACATGTCCTTTAATTCTGAGTTTGTTAAACTTAAACCCACCATTACAGCCATAAACACATTAATGAATCTTAGGAGAGCCAAGAATTTGAGATCTTTGAAAACTGAGTACCAGCAATGACCCATAAATTGTGTGTGAGCTTCAGCTGCAAGCCATGGCCATTGTGTTACGACGGGAGTTTATTTAACGTTACTTTGGTCGTCTGTCAAACATGCAATAGGTTTCAATTTAATGTGCTATTAGAATTCTTCTATTTCGTTAATGAAGAATGCAGAGTTTCACAACTTTTTGTGCCACCACTAAACAAAATGCACATTGATTAGTACCGGATGTCATTACTGATAAGGTGTAGGCTCATTTTAACACCTCTAATTGGCCATTAGGCATTGACAAACTAAAATGGAAAGCTGTAATCAACACTTTTTCTCTGTAACTTAATTGTAGCAGCTGCAATTCCAATCTATTCTGTTTTTTTGCAGCTGTAACTTTACAGTTTCTCTTATTATGTTATAAGTTTTTGCTGAGCAGTCCTCTTCTGAGATGTGTTTTGATGACGTCATGACACAGTGATATCTTTGTACTCCAGAGTGTCAATATTGGAGTCGAGCGTGATGGTATCACTGACCAATGCTGCAACACAGGTGTCCCTGATTATTCATAGCCTCATTTCCAGTGTTATGGGAAATAGGGACTGACGTCCGAGTGCTTTGTGCATCATTTCCACCTGTCTATAGAGGGAAAATGAGCATAACAGGTCTGTATTCTGTGCTTTATTCAGTCATCATGGATAAAGGCCAGCTATATTTGTTTACACTGCATTAAAATATCTTCTCCTTTTGTGTAATGCAAACTTTGATATGATCTAAAGTTGTAAATGCACACAAACTCCATATTTTAATCTGACAGATCTTACATTATCACTGAGAGGTTACTCCTCTGTACACTTATCGCCCAACCCGAGTGAAAATGAAGTCGGGTTGACAACTTTTTCCAGTGGTTTACATTCCATCATCTTTTTTTTTTTACCCTGTGGTGCTTTGCGCTTTTCTCTATTAAAGGATACATTGTTATCTGCTACTATGAGGTATTGATATTGGAGCAGAATGACAGATTGGATTAGGCCAGTGATTTTTAGGCCTCTGTTGGCCGTAACTGGCCCCAGGCAGGGCAGCAGACCTCTGCTGTTATCTGATTGAAAAGCATCAAGCTCACAAGCAATATTTCAAGATCAGTGACACACTTGGGAAGTTCTCTGTCATCCCAATAACCGATCTGTTCATAGTTATCAAAATAGTGTGCAGGTCATTTTGTGTTTATCAGGTTTCCTCAGAACAAAATTGGTTTGATTTTAGTTTTGTCTTGTATAATTTGTAAAACAGTAGTCCATTTTCAGTTTAGTATTGCAACACTGACAAATATGTTGTAATGGTAAACCACTTCACTTTTTTGCAACAACCCCAGGCAGCTATTTTCAGTCAAGAAAATGCATCTACTTGAACAGGGAAACAGCAAAATCTAGTGTTTGTCAAAATTGTTTAATTAACTAATAAAATCTCATCCTGCTGTGTATCTCTAAAATTGTCCAGTGATACCTTCTTAAAGTGATTGTTCACCTAAAAATGAAAACTGTGTCATCATTTAGGCTATACTCACCCATATGTTGTTTTTTTTTTCAAACTTGTATGACTTTCTTTCTGCTGGATAACATAGAAGAAGATATTCTGAAGATTGTTTTGTTGCCAAAAGGTTTGAAATGACATATAAGTGTCTAATTGATGTTCACGCCTTAAGAGAATCGATAATTTATATTTAATTTGAATATGAGTTCAAGTTGTCATCATGGGCCTGCTAAATAATAATAACAATAAAAGCTAAAACTAGCCTAAGCTGGTTGACTGGTATTAACTGGTTTGAAGAACCAGTTACTTCAGACTTAAGAAGTCTGAATTTATCCTGAAATGTGAAAGGTTTCAGATATTTTAGTTAAGAGAATGAACTGATCCGGTTTATGATTTTGGGATGTTGACCAATATCCCCAGAGTCTGAATCACATTGAGTCATTTCTCCACATTGTTCAGCTATTTCCTTTGAGTCTGAAATTTTAATTACACTGACTTACTTTGAAGTGATAAAATTTGTTACATTTAACTTTGGGGGAAAAAAATACAAATACACAATAAGGAAAATATTATGATTCTTAGTGCATGCTTTTTGTGATTGTGATCTTAAATAGGGATGCTAAGGTTTGCACATGCACTGCCACCCAGTTGGTTTGCACACTAGCATATCCCATTTATCTGTTCTGCACGGTCACAGTTTCTCTATGAATCTATAAAAAATCTGAAGCAAACAGCAAGCTTGGTGTCACTCCAGACACTGTAGCTGTGCCACATCACTATGGTTAAATAACAACAAAACGTCTGCTTGCTTTCCCTAATGAGTGCACAGGCACTGCATGTGTCAAATGTTGGAAGTAAAAGTGGAAAGTGGAAATATTATTTTAATTAATTAAAATAATAATAATAATAATAATAAATAATGTATATGGTTTAAATTGTTAAATTATAATTATAATTATAATTATAAATACTTTTTTGTCTGTATTTATATATAATCTGAAAGGTTTTATAATTGGCTTGCATGTGCAAGGAGCATGTAGGTCACCTGTCAAGTCATAACTTTCTGCTCTGTTTATTTTATTTCATATTTCCTCATTCTAGAAGGTACATATAATCTGCTTGATCTAAGGAGAAAAATACAGTAACTCTTTCACACCAAGATCTGCACAAACGTCTGTTCAGAAAAAAACTTCCTCCTAGAGATTCTGTAGCGGCCGATACAAACCTTGGAGAACAAGATGGAGCTTTGTAATGAATGTTAACTCAGTTGAACTCCCAAACAAACAGATGTTAATGCGAGGATGGCCAAGGTTAGGGGTGGGAATAGGAAAACATACACTCATTGTATCACAGTGCAGAAAAGCATATTTCGCAACAATAATAAAAATCGCAAACATGGCATTGATCGTAAACAGTGAATCATGTGACTCACATTATTGTTCATTTTCCTATTTTGCAGATGGATGTTGTCGGACACGCCAAAGAAGATTACTCATTGTGCGACCTTCAGAGATGGAGGTGACTATTTCATACTGCTAAAAAAACCTTGACCCACCTGAAATCGCTCCATGTTGATCGTTTTACAAGGATTAATGGCAAGTTTTCTTGTGGGCACATCTTTGACCTCTGAGCTCTCCTAGAGGTTAAAACATTAGCCATGAAATGTGGTAGAGACATGTGACACATCAGGCCCACCATGCTAGACCGTAGTGGGCAACAGTGTTACACTCACGATACAATACATGAAAGCTCAAAGGAAACCTCTTGACTTCCTAGTCTTATTTTTAAACATGGCTTGAGTTGGGACTGTAGAAGCCTCAGCCAATTTCGATGATTATAAAAGTCTCTGAGGAAGCGAAGAGACCATGTGTAACATCTCAACCTCGTGCAATGTTGACTCGAACATAGACCAGTTCTTCCAGCCGGCGCTGTATATTATCGTCATCGTCCTTGGCTTCCCCACCAACTGCATGGCCCTGTGGGCCGCGTACATGCAGGTCAGACAGAAGAACGAGTTGGGTATCTACTTGATGAACCTCTCGGTGGCTGACCTCTTGTATATAGCCACTTTGCCGCTTTGGATCGACTATTTCGTCCACCATGACAACTGGATCCATGGTCAAGTGTCCTGCAAGCTGTTCGGTTTCATCTTTTACACCAACATCTACGTCAGCATCGCCTTCCTCTGCTGCATATCAGTGGATCGTTACTTGGCAGTGGCTCATCCCCTGAAATTCGCTAAAGTCCGCAGGATCAAAACAGCCTTGCTGGTCAGCGTTTTTGTGTGGGTAACAGAAATAGTGGCCAACTCTGCGCCTCTCTTCCACGATGAACTTTTCAAGGACCGCTTCAACCACACCTTCTGCTTCGAGAAGTATCCCATGCAGGATTGGGTTGCCGGAATGAACCTTTACCGCACTTTTCTCGGTTTCTTGGTGCCTTGGGGAGTGATGCTGGCTGCGTACAGAGGCATCCTGAGAGCTGTGCGCAGTAACGTCTCCACCGAGCGCCAAGAAAAAGCCAAAATCAAGAGGCTGGCCCTCAGTTTGATCCTCATCGTCCTCCTCTGCTTCGCTCCCTACCACGTGCTCCTGTTGTGGCGCAGCGTGCTCTTCCTCAGCAACCCCTGCGATTGCGGCGCCGAGGAGAACTTGTTTGGGGCTTATCATGTGACTCTAGCACTCACCAGCCTCAACTGCGTAGCGGACCCCATCCTCTATTGCTTTGTCAACGAAGGGGCCCGCCATGACGTGGGCCGGGCCCTGGCCACTCTCTTCGGTCTCTTCCAGCGGGGCCAAAGCCCAGAGGCGCTCATGGGAGCGTCGATCACCGTTGAGACACCTCTAGCTATGAAGAAGCCCGATTTCTACAGTGAGGTCAAAACGAATGCCTATAAAACTGACATTGAAGTGCTCAAAGACGAGTGCCTTCAAATGACCATTCTCAGTGTTAAAAAGTGAAGTTAAATGTCGATGTAACATACAGCGGCCCCTTAAAGTGTGTGGACACTTAAAACAGATTTTTCTATTAAAATTAGCTAAATATTTAAACAAGTGCCATCTGCAAATGCTGTTGGAGCTTTTCCTAAAAATTGTCTCTGTGAGCTATTTTGTCAGTGACATTCAAAGCCCATTGTATACTTCGGTATTGACGCAAACGCTTACGAACACAGGCCAACAACATAAGCACATTGTGACGATTCGTCCTTGTCCAGTTTCTACACTATTTCCCTCCCGCAGTTACGCCTGATGTAATTGTCTTTGTACTTGTTTAAACTAGAGTTGCATGCATCTCTTAACCCCCTCACACAAGTGCTTGTCAACGAGAGTGTCTGTTGTTGTTGTTGACTCCAGTAGTTTGTTTTTCTGTTTGTTTCTGCTTTGACTGTTCGTCGCCACCTTGTGGACAAGCTAATTACTGCAAAAGAATTTATATGCATGTGCGAGCTGCACGCATATGTGTTATGATGATGATGAAGTTACGCATCAAGCGAAAAAAGTCGGAATACTTGTTTATCGTAATTTTGAACAATATTTCTTTTGATTTCCAAATGAATACCCACCCCCTCCCTAAGAACTGCTCTTGTTTTCTGTCTATATAAACAATCCCTCTCGATTTGAGGAAATAGTTTGATTTTGTTATTCAATGCAATAACATTCAGCATTTAATGTAGCTTAACGGGATAGTTCAGAGAAAAAAATTCTGTCATCATTTACTCACAGTCATGTCGTTCCAAACCTTTCTTGGAAGAACACTTAGTAGAGAGGAGAAGATGTTTTTTACAATGCCTATGTTCTGTTTTTGTCCGTTATTTTATGAATTAATGGGTTAATTAATGGGTTATTTTGGACCCCATTGACTTTCATTACAAAAACAAAATTTTATGGGCAAAATGTAAACAATCTAAACATTCCATAGACTTTACTTTTGTGAAAACACACACATACACATTTGCGAAATAATGATTGAGTCTAAAATTTCGAGTGAACACAGTGTAATTACTTTTTGGGGCCGCTGTTTAAGGTGCACTTTCTAACGATAACTATACCAATACCTATGTGTACCTCAAGTTCTACCCAGAAACACTGTCTATGATAAAAACTCAAGGAGACAAGGATTAATCAAAGTCAGCAAAATGCTGATATCAAAAAATCGCTCTCCTTTTGAATGTTTTATATGTACATGCCTGCCATTTGTGTCAATTCAGATTTTGCAGGAAATATACTCTACTATCAAGCAAGCCCACTTATTTATTTCCCCACTGTTTTCACAGTCAACACAAATACCGTATGGGCTGTTTCAGGTGTCATGTCTTAATATGCATCTTAATATGCTAAATAAAGTATATACTAAGACTCTTCAACAAGAGGAACGTGTTTCTCTCAGCCTTTCTGTTCGTTGGCCCACAGATACCTAAAATGGAAACTGTTTTCCAAACAATGGGCTTTGCTGTTGTTTACATTTTTTTCTTCTTCTTCATTAGTTCTCCAGGTGCCCTATTTCGGCCTACCAAACTTTAAGTCCTGAATGTCAGCAGTGAGAAAGTGCAATGTAATGGATTTGCTGTTATGCCAAAATAAAACACATGATGTCGGTCGTTCTTCTGTGTAGTTGTCAGCTCTTTTCTTTACTTAGCTCTATTCATTATTTCGAAACAGACGTTGTGAAAGGAAGTGATAAAGTGACATGTAAATAAAAAAGTGAATGTTTTATGACATTATTTATGATCAAGGGCAACGGCCTAGACTTTATAAGCTGAAGTACACAAGTTTACACATGTAGTATTTAACATTAGGGAAAAATCACATTTGTGTCAACACGGCTGTTCGTGTGAAGTTATGATGAGTCATTTTGACTCCAACCAGCAACTGTAAAGAAGAACCAAGCTGCTTGTGAAGTGTGTCCGATTATTAATAGAGCGGAACACTGAGCTGCCAGTAAAATGCTCACGGGGGACTTCTTACATATTCTGTAAACACAAGACTTTATCCCCAAAATATGTATGTATGCTAAGTCTGCTAATTCCTGCGTGTTGTACACAGGAAATCTTTCTGTACTAGGAATCTGTTTTTCTGTCTTAAAAGTGTTAAAAATGACAATTGTTATTGTTTTTACCTTGAAACATCAGTTTTGAAATCATTTTGATGGAACACTGGCTTCTAATGCAGTGAATGGATTCTGTTTAGTTCCAGCGCTTCCTCTAAACGTCTGTTCTGGGAGTAAGTTTGATGAGCGGGTGCCAAATTCGGTGAAAAGAGCAGATTGCATTTCACAACTATCCACGACAGTGAAATATTTAAAACAACAGTGAATTCCACTTAATTAACTGTAGGGGATTGCAAAGTCACAGAAAACAAAAAAGTGTAGTTATAGTTAAAGTTTAGTTAAAGGACATGGCTGCATCAACACTACTGCGTTAATGAAACCATTCCTCCTTTCTTTGCATGAATGTTTGGGCTGCATTGCAAACCGCATCATATGACCCCTTTAACAATGTCCTTACTACTTTTGTGGATAGTGGATACTACATACTGGTGGTGGTTGAGGAGAGATCTCCTCAAGTGATTATAAAGTGCTTTGGGAATACGACAACACACAGTAAAGCGCTATACAGTATAAATGCTTCATTCATTCATTCATTCATAGTTGCATTGCTGTCCAAGCAGGATAAAGCTCTCGGATCTTAATTTGTGTTTTGAAAATGAACAAAAGTCTTACGGGTTTGGAATAACATGAGGGTGAGTATTTAATGGCAGAATTTACATTTTTATGTGAACTATCCCTTTAAGACATTACTTCATTTTTTCAGATGTTTAACAAAAAGATAAAAGAAAAATATGCAGAATAATCTTCTAAATTGCATCACGCTTGTTTATTTATAGATATGTTCAACAGCACGTGCCTTGCCAGCATTTAAATTTACCTTTCAACATCTGTGTGACTGAAGTCATGACTTCATGCTCCTTGATTTAATGTGATGCAGCGCACTGCCCATCTGTCCAAGGTCAGTGTTGACTGGGTCACGTTCCTCCTGAGTGAAACACAATGCCTTGGCACTCCAGCTCTTCGCCGGAGCGGTGTGGCTGTCCAGTGACCTGGAAAGGAGTAATGCCAATGGGTTCTTATCTGAAAGTGTCAGACTGTGTAAACGTGTCTGCGTACTACTCCTAGAGTTATTTTGACCTTCCAGTTAAGGGAAATTTTTTACTAATTTAATAAATTATTGATCAATTATTATTAATTATAACATATTTATACATTTTCATGTACTAATGAAATTACCAGTGAAATGTGGGATGCATGTACGTGAACTTTGTTGTTAGTTTTTTCACTTTTTAAGTGCTTTTCAGTAATTCTGCATGAACATTTACGTGTGATGTATCTTCTTTATGAATAAATCATAGGACAATATCTTTGAGATCTATAGCGGATGTTGTGGCTGTCTTTTCCCAGATATGTTATGCTCACTGTGCAGAGGTTGAAGTGGACTACTTGAACTGTGTCATGTGTTTATTCAAGCTTTGGTCAAGGTCTCACTGGGACATTATAATATCGCGTAGTATGCCATCTGTGATTTATCATATTTCTGTGACAAAAGATATTGGACTGGACTATAATGAAATACAGGGTCCTCCATTAATCTTCACTGAAAACAAAATAAAACTCTAGAGCCCACTTACTTGCGTAATCTGCGCATTACAAGTCACAGTGTGATTTATTTGCTTGCTGTTGTGTGTCGGTAATCAGCAAAGAAAATAGGGAGGCAAAGCCCTTATTTTCCACAAGAGATTGTCTCCCACTCACTGTCATCCTTATGAGGAATATACAGCAAAGAATAGAGGACTTTCTTCACACCAAAGCACACACATTTCCAGCACTAAAACATGCAATTGGTTGAGTGTTGTTCAAATTGCAAGAGAAAGGCTGAAGCGGCGATGCATTTTTTAAACACTGTAGACTAGAAGATGGGATGTTTTACAGCACACAGTGGCATTTTAAATGCATGAGGTCTGGCTTATGTGTTAAAGTGTAAGCTGGTGTATTCTGAGAAAATGCATCAGTGTGTACAAAGAGATGTTTTTCTTTTCATATTCATGCTTGAAAGACTGAGAACTATAATCAAATATGTTTCACTGGACTTTGAACAATGGTAAAGTGATATTTTGGGACTTTGCATAATGGTTCACCAATGTGACCCTGTGTTCACCTTCAGCTCTGTTTTGTTCATTATAGGCTCCACTCAATAACTGTACTATTATATAGACAGGTTTTAACTTTGCTATTTTAAAACCAATGATTTAAAAAATATATAAATAATATAAAATAAAAACAAAATATATAGTGCCTACATATACCTACATACATACATCCATATATATATATATATATATATATATATATTTCTTTAAACTTTTTTCAATGTTATAATCATAATAATATTGATCATAATAAGAAATGTTTTTTGAGCACCAAATCATCAAATTAGATATTTTTTTCTATATGTTGTTAAAATAAATGCAGCCAGCCTGGACATAGGCTATCTATAAGTTTTGAAAATAAGGTACGTATAAATAATATTGTTATTATCATTCAAATTATACGTATGATTAAAATTATACATATCTTTTTTTATGCTTTATTATTGATAGTATATATTTTATTATTGTATATTGATATTAATATTATTAACATTATTTAATTTTTGTTTTTATTGTAATTTTGTATTTTCTATTGTTTATTCATTTTAAATAATTTTACCATGTATCCAGCCTCTATGTTGGTAAAAAAAAAAAAATATATATATATATATATATATATATATATTGACAATCAACAGTAAACAGTCTAAACTATTAGCAAGCTCTGTCTGACGCTGCTCACAGAAGAATCCCTCAAAGTATCAAACACCTCACAGTCCTCCTGAGGTCAGGGGATCAGGGTGGATTGAGGACAGGAGGTGCAAGATGACCGCTGCAGGGTTCGTCTGCTGTCTTGCTGATGTCATGGCGTCTGCTGGGGGTCCTGTCGAGACAGGGGTCAGTGGAATGACGCGCTCCCAGTTAACTGAACTACTGTGGGGCCAGAGGGATGGGGAAACGAGGCGGGATGTGGTTGAATTTCCCATGTTCCCATCCCCTAAGTGAATAACCTCTTGTAAGAGCAACACCAAAGATGGGAGAACAACTCAAGATGTGCATGTGCTGATGGGAAGTAACCACAGACCAAGCACCTCATTATCTGGCTGGACTTCCCATTTAGATAAAGTCAGAAAGTTTCAGTTCTCAGTGGATACGCTATCTTTTTACTGGAGGCTCTTTTATGCTCATCAAAGCTGCATTTATTTGATCATGAGTACAGAAAAATGTATATTGTGAAATGTTATTAGGATGTAAAATATACATTAAAATCTAATTTATTCCTGAGATACAAAGCTAAATTTGCAGCATCATTACTCCAGTCTTCAGTATTCCTTCAGAAAGTATTCTAATATGCTGGTTTATTATCAGTGCTGGAAAGTGTTGTGCTGCTCAGTATTTTTTGCAACATCTGATACTTTTATTTTAAGATTCTCAATAAAGTTAAAAAGAAGGGCATTTATTTAAAATAGAAATCTTTTCTACACACTCATAAATAAAAGGTACAAAAGCTGTCACTGGGGTGGTACCTTTTTAAAAGGTACATACAGTATGTTTGTAGCTAAAAGGTCCATTTTGGTGCCTTAAAGGTGCCTAATAATATTAAAGTGTACATATTTGAAACTAAAAGATACAAAAGTGTACCTTTTGAAAAGGTATCACCCAAGTGACATCTGTTGTACCTTTGTTTCTGAGAATGTAACCGTATACACTACTATTCAAAAGTTTGGTGTGGTCAGTACATTTTTTTTTGTTTTCCTGGAAGTAATTTAAACTTTTATTCAGCAAGGATGTGTTAAATTTATAAGAAGTGATTGCGAAGATTTATAGTTAGAAAAGATTTATATTTTGAATAAATGCTGTTTATTTTAACTTTTTATTCATCAAAGAATAATAAAAAAAAAGAGTATAGCAGTTTCTAATAAAATATTTAGCAGCACAGCTGTTGCCAATATTGATAATTCTAATAATAAATCAGCATATTAGAATGATTTCTGAAGGATCATGTGACACTGGAGTATGGCTGATGGAAATTCAGCTTTGCATCACAGAAAGAATTTTAAGGTATTTTATTTAAGGTATTCTATTTTAAGGTATACTACTATATATATATATATATATATATACATATATATCCACTTTGAAAAAAATTTATTTGAAAAACATCCATAAATGGCCACACTCTCCACACTAGCAAAAATGACAAGTCTCATATTTTGTTTACATGCAGTTTTGCTTGGTATTCCTTTATTTACTTTTCATGTGTGCTCTAAAATTAAACCAGGACAATATAATCTGCTCGGTCCAGCCAAAATACACACTACAACTTCAACTCAATTTACAGATCTACCTCTCAGTCTTGACCCTCAGACTATATGAACTCTACGACCTGCGTTGGTGATCTGTTATATACGATATTGTTGTAAGGATCTTGTTCACTGGATCTCACTGGAGGAGGCTTTGAGTCTTCATGAGGAGCATCTCCGATTACAAACTGCATCTAGTGTGCTCGACTGTACTGTGGAGCTTTCCCACAGTATTGAACCAGGGATGAACTTGACAAAATAAACGCAGAAGGGTAAGAGAATACCAAGCTCATGCCTTCCAACAATATACTGATATTTCATTAATATGAAAAATAACGTTTCTAAGAAGAAATCAGAAATGTTATGTAGATCTTTTTTCTATTTCTACTAAATAAATAAACATTATAGAAACATATAAAAGTCCATTGCTATTGAACATTCACACCATTATAGCCAAGAAAAAAGATATGTTTTATAGATATTATAGAAATTTTAAATATAATGTAAACAGTTAAACCAATATAGATATTAGGATTATAGATAATTTAGGAGAATCAGTGTGCAGGAAAGCAGCGGGTATTTGAGGTAGGCGGTTGGCAAACGACTGGATAGTGAGTGGAGTGCGCATGGTCGGAAGTTCAGATGATTCCGGAAGCAGTCCGGAAATGGAAGAAGATAGTGGAGGAGGAAAAAAAAGGGGTGGAAAATAGGAAAAAAAAGAAAAGTTAGGGTTAATCTTCGGATCCAGGTGGCAAAAAAGGGAGACATCAGAAAAAGAGGAAAAAGGAAGAATACTAGGTAATGCTGAAATTTGTCTGATTCTGTAGATTCTGTAGTGATCAATGATGAGATTGGAAAAATTTAAAGTGCAAAAATACTGAGGGAAGCAAAAGTGTTGCTATTCTATTGAGATAATCGACAACAAAAAAAGGCACTAGGATGTGAAAAATGTGACATGTTCAATTCCAGAAGGAAAGAAGTGGGTTAATGACGCAATATCAGGAATTCTGACGGATATGTCTAAAGAAGTTATGAAAACGAATATCTCAGCAATAGCAAAAGTAAAGGAGGTTAAAAGACTCCAGTATGTAGAAGACAAAGAGAAAAGAGATGAGCAAAGATGTGCAAAATGTGGGGGAGAGCATGATTTTGGGAAATGTGAACAAGAAGTAAATCCTAAATGCTGTAATTGCGGGGGAGAGCACAACGCAGGGTATGGAGGCTTCTCACAGGCTTCATGTGGTGGTTCTTGATGGTGTTCTTAATATTGCAATAGAATGCAAGAACTTTGATTGCAAATGGACAGGAATTTAAGTGATATGTGTTAAAAAATGAAAAATGCCCAGATATAACGTGTTTAGGAGTCTTGGTTACAACCATGTTTAAGTTTTTCATTACAGGGATATATTATTGTATGTAGCGATACAGTAGACAAGGTGGAAGCAGAGGGGAAATAGTTACGTTCATAAAGCAATGTATAGGATATAGAATTGCTGAAGTCTTGTCAGGAACAAGAATATTTTGTCTCACAGAACAAAAGATCTATGTGCAGTAGTATTTAATAAACTCCAAAAAAAAAATCAAATCCCAGAGCTTAGTTCAAAACCAGAGAAGCAGAACACATATTACACAGACAACAATACAGCAACAAAATACAAACTGAACAGAGTATACAGTCGGTATGGAAAGTATTCAGACCCCCTTAAATTTTTCACTCTGTGTTATATTGCAGCCATTTTCTAAAATCATTTAAGTTTTTTTTTTCCCCCTCCTTAATGTACACAGAGCACCCCATATTGACAGAAAAACACAGAATTGTTGACATTTGGCAGATTTATTAAAAAAGAGAAACTGAAATATCACACGGTCCCAAGTATTGCTGTGTCACTCATATATTTAACTCAGGTGCTGTCCATTTCTTCTGATCATCCTTGAGATGGTTCTACACCTTCATTTGAGTCCAGCTGTGTTTGATTATACTGATTGGACATGATTAGGAAAGCCACACACCTGTCTATACAGTATAAGACCTTACAGCTCACAATGCATGTCAGAGCAAATGAGAATCATGAGGTCAAAGGAACTGCCTGACGAGCTTAGAGACAGAATTGTGGAAAGGCACAGATCTGGCCATGGTTACAAAAAAATTCTGCTGCACTTAAGATTCCTAAGAGCACAGTGGACTCCATAATCCTTAAACGGAGACTTTGGGATGACCAGAACCCTTCCTAGAGCTGGCCGTCCGGCTAAACTGAGCTATCGGGGGAGAACAGCCTTGGTGACAGAGGTAAAGATGACCGAACCCAAAGATCACTGTGGCTGAGCTCCAGCGATGCAGTCGGAAGATGGGAGAAAGTTGTAGAAAGTCAACCATCACTGCAGAGTGCAGTCAGGGCTTTATGGCAGAGTGGCCCGATGGAAAACTCTCCTCAGTGCAAGACACATTGAAGCCTGCATGGAGTTTGCTAAAAAACACCCGAAACACTCCAAGATGGTGAGAAATAAGATTCTCTGGTCTGATGAGACCAAGATAGAACTTTTTGTCCTTAATTCGAAGCGGTATGTGTGAAGAAAACCAGGCACTGCTCATCACCTGTCCAATACAGTCTCAACGGTGAAGCATGGTGGTGGCAGCATCATGCTGTGGGGGTGTTTTTCAGCTGCATGGACAGGACGACTGGAGGGAAAGATGAATGCGGTCAAGTACAGGGATATCCTGGACCAAACCCTTCTCCAGAGTGCTCAGGACCTTAGACTGCGCCGAAGGTTTACCATCCTACAAGACAATGACCCTAAGCACACAGCTAAAATAATGAAAGAGTGGCTTCAAAACAACTGTTCTTAAACGGCCCAGCCAGAGCCCTAACTTAAACCCAACTGAGCATCTCCGGAGAGATGGCAGCCCAGCAACGTTTACCATCCAACCTGACAGAGCTGGAGAGGATCTGCAAAGAGTAATGGCAGAGGATCCCCAAATCCAGGTGTGAAAAACTTCATCTTTCCCAAAAAGACTTGTGGCTGTATTAGATCAAAAGGGTCCTTCTACTAAATACTGAGTAAAGTGTCTTAGGACCATGTGATATTTCAGTTTTTCTATTTTAATAAATGTCAACAATTCTGTGTTTTTCTTTCAATATGGGGTGCTGTGTGTACATTAATGAGGGAAAAAAATAACTTAAATTATTTTAGCAAATGACTGCAATATAACAAAGAGTGAAAAATTGAAGGGGGTCTGAATACTTTCCCTACCCACTGTATATGGAGTAGGGCTAATGGATTAATTACTAACAGGTGGAAGTGATCAAACAGCTGGTGAGAATGAGACAATCAGGGGTGCACGAGGGCATGAAAAAACGCAGTCTAGAACACACAACAAAAACTACAAAACTACATGCTTAGGGCATGACAGCCACCAACTGTGACACTACCCACCTCCTAAGGAGTTGCTTCCAGACTTCCAGTCTTTTATGAGTTCAGGAGAGAGGCAGGAGGGAGGCAGGACGGAGGCGGATAAGGGGGAGGGACGACGGGCCAGGTCCATGTAACGGGAGAGGAACCCATAACAATGGCAGCCAGGGTGGAGCCAGCAGTGCAGGAAGCCAGGGAGAAGCTGGCAGTGCAAGAGTAGATTTAGGAATGGATTTTATCAACTCATGGACTAGATCTGGGTCTGGAGCGGGCTCACGGACTGCATCTGGATGGACTCCTCAGGCTCACAGACTGGATAGGGTTCTGGAGCGGACTCTGGGGTTTCCTGGACTGGAGTAGGCTCTGAGGATTTCTGGACTGAAGCGGGCTCTAGAGTGGACTCTGGGGGTTCACGGACTGGAGTGGGCTCTGGAGCGGACTCTGGGGGTTCACGGACTGAATCTGGCTCTGGGGGTTCCCAGACTGGAGTGGGCTCTGAGGAATCCCGGACTGAAGTAGGTTCTAGAGCAGACTCTGGGGGTTCCCAGACTGGAGCAAGCTCTGGAGTGAACTCCATAGGCTCACGGACTGGAGTGGACTCTGGAGGTCCCAGGACTGGATCTGGCTCTGGAGTGGATTCTGGAACTGGTTTTCCAGACCCCCAAAACAGAAAGTCTCAATGGGGTCCTCAAAGCAGATAGCTTGGGTGGAGCCGGCAGTGCAAGGAGCCTGGGTGGAGCAGGCAAGGCAAGGAGTTTATGAGAGACTAAAAGAGTGGACTGCTTATATTCTGGAGCCACTGGTTTAGGATCCTCCCGGACCACTGAACTCGAGACCATCAGAGTCAGGTCCTCCAGAACCACCGGCCTTGAGACCACTGAAGCCGGGCCCTCCAGGACCACTGGACTAGAGACCACCAGAGTCGGATCCTCCAGGACCACTGGACTAGAGACCACCAGAGTCGGATCCTCCAGGACCACAGGATTCGACCTTGCTGCCCTCCTCCTTCTTAACCTTCGTTTCTCAGTAGGAGTCAGAAGGCCAAGGCTGGTGGGAAAATCCCTGCAGGGGGGTTCAGACTGTCCCAGTGTTGCCCACAAACAACGATGACCCAGATATTTCACAAACCCCCAGAAATCCAGGATTTCTAGTCCGTCCATCTCCTATTGGGGCAGAGAATTGTTCCAAGCAGGTATTTAAGAAATCCTGGAGCGGAGCGCCTTAACGTTATGTCACAGTCCTACGGCCTGCAGGTGCATCGACAACAACTGCTTCAGTCGGCCCATCCTTTCCTTTACTATGGCAGGGGGAGAGATCCAGACATCCATTACCCCAAAACAAAAAAACAAAAAAAAAAAACAAAACAACAACTGCTGGATCTTAACTGCGGCTGTATTGTTCTGTCACGACTCACAAAACAAAGATCCATTTGCAGTAGTATTTAATAAACTCAAACATCAAAATTCCCAGAGCTTAGGTCAAAACCAGAGAAGCAGAACACATATTACACAGACAACAATACAGCAAGAAAATACAAACTGAACAAAGTATATATGGAGTAGGGCTAATGGATTAATTACTAACAGGTGAAAGTGATCAAACAGTTGGTGACAAAGAGAAAATCAGGGGTGCACAAAGGTATGGGAAACACAGTCCAGAACACACAACAAAAACTACAAAAAGGGGCCCTCTGGTGGCTGCTTGGGGAAGTGAAAATACAGATCAAAATGGATCAAAAGTAGAAGAGTTGTTAGATTTAAAAAGTTGAATGTGCTTAAATGATGAGTCGAGTACTAGAATAAGAAGTGGTAAGTTATCCGCAATAAATTTAACACTGGTATCAAATAATTTTGCATGGGAAAGTTCTTGGAAAGTAATATTCCAGAATAATATAGGGAGTGATCATTTTCCAATATTATGTAAAATTGGGATTGATATTCATTATGCATAAAGAAGCGATGGATAGATTGGCAAGATGGGAAAAATGCAAAGAGATTATTGAAAATTATTTGAAGGGGATACTTGTAGAAATAGAACATGTAGATAAGCTCAATACATGAATATGTGGGGCAATACCGAGAGGGGGAAGTTGAGTCAATCGGCAAAAAGAAAGCAGGTAAGAAGAAAAAAGAGGTCCCTTGATGGAATGAAGAATGTAGTGAGGCTGTACATACCAGAAATAAAGCCCTTGGAAAAGTATTCATTTTAATGATTTAATAAATTATTAACGAGCACAAGCATCAGTTAGGTGGGTAATCAGAAAAGCGAAGAAACATTATTGGAGGGAATTCTGTGATAGAATGGTGATATTGAAATACATGAGGTGTGGAGAATGATTAGAAAGATGAGTGGGATTCAGGGAGATTCCAGTTTTAACAGATAGAGGAAAGCCAGCAATTTCAGATAGTGACAAGGCAATATTATAATAAGTATTAGCAGTAGCTTTTATGTAAGGATAATATATCTGAAGAAATGAAAAACACAGAAGACAACGTGTTATAGAAAATGAGGATATTTTAGAAAAGAGAGGGTATACAGGTAGTGTAATAGAGGAAACTGAAGGAAAAAGGTCTAAGAAATTGTTAATTAAAATACATTTTAGGGGGAAGCAACAATAGAATTAAAACAGAATTAGTTAATTTTATAAGAGATACTGGATTGATTAATAGGATATAACAAGTATACACGCGCGTAGGCTTGATATGTAGTAATATATAATTTTGTTTGACATTATTGACTTTTTTCTTGTTTGTTTATTTATTTGTTATTTATTTGGTGCTCCATATTTGGTAGATTCAACCATGACGTGCTCCATACTCCGATCCAGTAGATGGCGGAAAATGCACCTTATAGTTGGTTTGCCAACCACCATTTAAACAATAGCAGAAGAAGATTAAGCATTAAATAAGTTGGAGATAGACAAAATATCTATGCAGTATGCATTTTTCTCGCTCTCTGTCTTTCTTAACCCTCCTGCTTTCTCTCCCCTCATCCTTAATAAAGTAAGTAGATAAGCTCTTCCAATCCAACCATAGACATATATACTGACTCTATGCAATCCAACCATCACGTGTTCCACGCTCCTTTCCAGTAGGTGGCGGGAATGCACCTTTAAGTTGGTTTGCCAACCGCCCCTAAACCCTACAAGAAGAAGAACAAGAGTCCACCTTCCATCCACATGTGATTCACATGTTTACATGGGCATTTGTATTCGGAGGAACCTACTGGTGACGCCGGCATCGGAAAGCATATTTTACATACTAATATTGTAAAAGCATAGCGCCGCTATGTCGGACAGTGAAGAAGAAGCAGGTAAAATCCAGACAGCAACGAAGAGAGGTGGGTGCTAACTAGCTCGCACTGTTAGTCTGTTCACTACATGCAGTGAATGCCAACGTGTTAAAGTACCTGGTTTTATTTTCTCTTATATTTCCCCCCTCCTCAGTTTCAAAGTACCAGTGCCCGACTGACTTCGTGTCCACGACGTATTCATCTACACGTGCCTTAAAGAACAAAGACGGAGTGAAGGAATTATGGCTCATCAAAGCTCCAGCTCGCTTCGATCCTAAATGGTAACTTACAAAATAACCTGGGAATACCTTATTGTTTTGACTAGTGTATTGCAAAATGTAATTAATGTACAGGTTTGCTAATAGGATTTCTGTTATAATTTAAAACCAAGAGTTCAGGAAATACAGCATTCATGTATGATATCATTATAATATTACTTTTATGTTTTATTATTAATAATACTAAAGTATGTAGTATTAATAATACTTTTATTAAATATTTTTATGAATGACAGAAAATCTTGTAGACCTTTTGTATTTTAATAATTTTTAAATATTGACATGGTTCCCATGGTCATGGAAAACCTGTAAATATAATTTATATATATATATATATATATATATATATATATATTACAATTTATGATTTGTGAAAGGCTCCAGTAGAACAAATAAAAACATAAAATGTTTATTAAAAAAATTATTAATTTAAAATAAAATTAATAACAAAATGTAATCTGTCTTTTGAGGGTAACTGCTTGTGTGTTACTGGCTTAATGGTTTAAATGTATTAAATATACGGCAATAAATAATCTAAAAAATTATTTGCAAAATTCCTATTAAAAAACAAAAACCTTTATTAAACTTTGCATTTGTAATGATTTTTTTGTGTCCTTTGCAGCTTTGAAAACCTCCAAGTTCCTTTATCAGGGCTGGAAATGGTCCAGTCTTCTGGTGTGAACTCTCAGATCTACAGCGTCCTCAGCAGCAAAACTGCACCATCAGATCTCCATCTGCTCATTTCCAAAGGAAAACATCACAAGCCTGTCCTCTCTTCCTCCAGCTTCAGTGGAGTCCTCAAGATCTCAGAGAGCTACGGAAACTGCACTGAGAATCAAGATCCCGTTTCCATCCCGGCCACCCCAGCTCCATCCATCCCAGCTGGTCTCAGGCAGCGTTTCCAGCCTTTTGGTTGTACCATTCCACCTCAAGAGCTAGATAAAGACACCGTAGTCTCTCCAACTGCTCCCAAGAGAACCTGTCAGAAACCGATCGAGGGCGAGGAGCATAAAAAGAAGAAAAAGAAAAAGAAAGACAAGAGGCATGACAGTGAAGCAGTTTTTATCAAAGAAGAACAAACACAAATTGACTGTGATCAGTTGGAGATATCTGAGCCTAAGGAGGAAAGGAGGAGGAAGAAGAAAAAGGTGAAGAAAGAGAAGGAAAGACATAGTGAAGACATGGTTGATGCAAGCTTAATATCTAAAACGGAGCCACTGGATCCTTCATATGATGAATACATTGACACCCCAGGGAAAACTAAAAAGAAGAAAAAGAAAAGAAGCCGAAATGAATAGGCTGTTGTAAGAACTAGGAATGTTTTATCAATTTGTCGTGTTCACAAATGCTTACTGTGATATTTAACTGTCAAATACAATTGAAAAACTGTCTAGGCCTTAAAATAAGTCAAGGTTTCAGTGCAACATTCTGTACTTCCTTATGCATTTCTTTGACTTGAAATCATGTCATTCAAGCAATTGCACATCGCACAGATTTTATGTAATAGACTGTAGTCAGCTTAGACGCTACTTTGAATATTTAATATTGAGGCAGGATAGCCATACAGTCATTACAGTGACACACACTGTATAAAGGTCCTTGACCACTCACAATGTGTTTTTTCTTGTACTTAAACATCAGTGCAATTCATTGTAGGCACTGTACTTTTGTTCATTACAGTCTTGTTTTCATCATTTCATTCAAAAATGACGGTGGTTCCTTAATTAAGGTCAATAGAGGCATTAAATAGAAAAAATTCACATCATTCACTCACTCACCTTCATGTCATTCCCAATCTGAATGATTTTATTCTGTGGAACATTAACATAATTTATAATATTTGACTTGGATTGTATTGGCAAAAATCCGAAGGTTTGTGAATTGAAAAATTAAGGAATTCTTCTTTTTGTCTTCCACAATAGAAATTACAACTTTGTGTTTTTTTGTTTTTTTTTGAGCACTATTTTGCGAACTCTTCAAACAGCGCGTTTCTGCGTTTCGCCGGTAGGTGGCGACAGAGCTCTCTCTGCCGGCGAGAACGCAGAAGGTCCGCCGCTTTCTCTGCACTGAGGTATGGTCATGTTTTCTAATGAGCCCCGGCACGTTTGGCGCCTGCAAATTCGGTTTCTCCGGCCCTCCCACTGCGTACATGCAGGTAAAGCGCAACATCCCGGAGTCCAATGGGATCACACGAGGAATTTCACAAAGGCGCTGCTTACATCTAACGTTAAGTTCATCAGATATTTAAAGAACGCTGCACCTGCTGATGCTCTAAATGAGAAGTTTTTGTGATTTAACGTTAAGCATTATATGTCACACAGTGAATATCTTCAGATGCCTGGATTATTTTCTGTGCACCTGTTTCCAGCACCCACACTTTGCATCATTTGCCAAATATTTCCTGAAAGACGAGTGATTTGTCACCACCGGTGATTTTATCACGGAGGCGGGGACGGTAATCACGTCCGTGCAACTTGTTTGCCTTGCTTTTTTATTTCCCATATAAACTCATCAATAATATTTCCCCACGATATGCCACAGGCGTTATGAGATGCTTGAACATTGCTGGGTGTCTGGTGAAGCAGATAAATAATTGAATGCAGTCTGAAGTTTGGAAGCAACGTGCCCAGACTGCAAAGCAAGGCGCGGGGTCCTATGCACCCTAAACCGATGCAAACGATAAGGTTTGGGTGGGGGGGTAATGTTTTTTTTTTTTTTTTTGAGCCAATCTCGTTTGTGCGCACCCTCCCCCTTTTCACTGCAGCAATTCTTGTCTTTCTCCACTGTGGTGATCTCTCTCTGTCTCTCTCTTTCCACTCGGCCTGCAGCATTTGGGGAGGGGTGGAGGGGTTGTAGGAGTTACCATAGCAACGAGGACTTGTCAAGGACTACGGAGCCGCGCGCGGCGCTCAGAATGGGGTTCGATAGGTGCCTTCCCACAATTAGAGAAGCACCAGCGTCCAGCAGAATCACAACATTTTCTTCACGCCAATATTTCTACTTGATTAAATCCTTGTTTGGGATGAATTACTGCACCAGAAACTTGTTTGCATACTAATGCGTTGACATGACTCACTCAAAGCAGTCGATTCCTAAATGTGTCACTGAGCCTCCTCTGCAGCAGCAAGAAATAAGGGAGCTTTTCAGGGCAGTTTCGCCTCTCAACACATTTCTGTTAACACCTTTCTCTTGAACGCAGAAGTATCCGAGGTGTATGGGCAAGACTTCCGGTCCTTTCCTCCTTTCCTTTTTTTTTATCAGCCGGCACTTGAATAGTAACAACTTGGAGTACGTTAAAGCAGTTTGGACTGTAAACCAGTGTGCTCATCACTGGAATAATACATTAAAATAAATTTTTAATATGCACTACTTGGCAATCTGAAATACAGCTAAAAATGACCAAATGCTGATGACTGGAATTTAGACCTGTAAAATTAACAAATGGCCGTGTCTGCTCTTTTAAAGAAAAATTAGGTGGTTATTTATTTATTCAGCTGTTTATTGTGTGGTGGTTTGTATCGCTGAAGTCTGAAGGAATTCAGTTGGATTTGGCTCCTCTGTTGCATTAAAGGGGAATAAATAAGTGTGTTTCTACTGTTGCAATGTGCACACCCAAATCAAGTCAGACATATGTTATAAAAGCAGCAAGTCTTTCGGCTGGTTGCCATGACAACCGCAATGCCATTTCTTCCTCATTGTTTCCTTACCCACCTCTGAGAATGCTTTTGTATCATGAGAGCACTCAGTGACTCGGTTTCTGTCCCTGACCAAGATGTGCTGCCTGAAATATTGTATAAAGAAGAAAATAAAAAAAGCCCACAAAGACCAGGCTTTCAAAAACAACTTTTGGCTGGGATGATAAAGGCTGTAGTGGAGATTGGCCAAACTCAACAGATGCCTGTGCACATTGTGTCCTACAAATAAATATTTTGTTATATTTCTGTAATATATATTTATTTGTGCTGTCAAACGAATATAATAAAAGTATTTGTTTACATAATATATTTATTATGTACGGATGCATGGATATGTTTAAGTAAAATATGTTAAGCTTAATATTTATATATACTATTTATATATATACTTTTTGTATATGCTATATGTGTGTGTATTTATATATACATAATAAATCTACACAGCACACACTTTTTTGGATGCAATTAATCACAATTAATAATTTGACAGCACTAATATATATACATATATATATATATATATATATATATACACACACACACACAAAAATTGTTTATGCTTTTCTGTTCTGATTTGTGTCAAATGACTTAGCAGTTTGTGGGAATTTGGGCAGTTACTTCTTGTTGTTACTCTTATTGTAGTTTAAATAAAAACAAGAAAAATTGTTGAAAATATGCCATTTTCTCTCTCTGCCCAAACGAAAACCCAACAAGCCTTATTTTGTCTGAGGCCAGGGTTCGTGGTGGCGACTGCATGACCCGTTAGGGTAGGCCGACACTGTCTCTGCCAGACATGCTGTGCTTCCATCTGTCCAAGGGTCACTTACTCCCCACCGGTGCCAAACGCATGCTTCCCTCTGCGCGGCTCTGACATCTTCTCCGTTTCTGCCTCTTTTTCATGGCTTGTCGAGATAAAAGGAAGAGTGCAGATGGAAACTGGGTCACTGGAGCTTTTTATAACCTCATGGAATTGTTGTTAGATTTAACCTTCAGGTGCTAGCTGCTGTAGCTAAAACTGTGGAAAAGATGTTGGTAAAGTAGGCTAATTGGGAGCTGCGTCGAATTTGTGATTCAAATTAAAGAGGATTTCCCTTTCTGTGTGCAGAAGTGTTGCTTAGACACACCTTGTCATTGCTTAGGGAGTGTGATTATTATATTAATTATTATTAGTGATTATTATAATATATGGCTGGCTGTATTTCCTAAAGGTATTGCAAGCACAAGTGGATAGAAACCATTGGCACTGATAGTCTGTCAGTATCTACTAGGCTTACTGTGTTTCTGGGAAAAGCAGCCCTGTGTTGTTGTGTGGATGGATGGTGTCACTGCATGCCAGAATATTAGAGTATTTCAAAATAAAATCGTTTTGCAAAGCAGTCTAGAATTAAAAAATCTTTATTTCCTGCTTATATTCACTCATTTTATACATTTGGAAAAAGCAAAAGACCGATTAAAAATAGCATTCACAAACCTACTTCACCTTCGCAATGTGATATATATCAGAATTAAACAGAATATTCAACAACAATAAAGGAATTTCAGAAATGAACTGAATTGTAAAAAAGGCAGGATTTATCACTGTAATGGTATTTAACAACAAATGATAACTGTTGGCTGTTAACTGTTTATGGATGGATATAAATGATCTGATTAACATTAACTAATAGGTAGTGATGCCAGCTGAAAGGGTCAGTTTTACTTGATAAATGTGTGCTCATTTGAAATAGGAGCAATTTTGATGTCATTTGACTTGATAAACAGCAATGGTTCCCAAAATAACTTTTAAGTGAACAGTTTTTAAAATAACTATTTCTTAGTGTGAAGAATATTTTAATAATTTGAAGAACTATTCTTTTTTGCAGTGCAGCGATTCTATGTAAATGTATTTTTTCATCAATACCAATTAAGACCCTTTATTTTTAAGAGGGTAAAAGGCTGGAAGTGTACATTTAAGCATACTTGCATAAAATCTATACTGCCACTACTGATGATCAGTGTTGTGCAAGTTACTTCCAAACTGTAATACATTATATATTACTTGTTACTGTTATTTAAAAGTAATTCCTTACATTACAGTATGTAATGTACTGATTCAAAATTTCAATGCCTTGCATGACTCTTGTATTACTTTTGAGTAACTTTCACCAAAATAACTACAGAGAGCAAGCGATCAGCGCAGCTGAAGAGTTCTGTATACACGCAGTAAACTAAATACACGCAGTAAACTAAAGCTTGACACAGCTTCTGCAAAAGTAGCCTAATTACCAGGAATATGTCCGAGAAAAATAGTCAGAAGATATTTAAATTATTTAGTGTTTTCTGAGTCCGTGTCACAAAGATAAATTTCCTGACTGGCCATCTCCTCTGATTCACCTTAAGTCATCTTTATTAAAATGGTAATGAAACAGGTTTTGTTTAAAACATTTTTTTGCTTTGTTTTGTTCAGTGGTAATTTAAAGCTTTTTTTTGTCTTTTTTTGCAGAGTTTTGGTGATTTAACGTTTAAACATTGTTATAAGCTTGAAATGTTTTTATTGCATTTTAGGCAGGTTGTTTTGATTTGAAAAGGTTAAATGGATCAAACATATATGATCAGCACTGCTGCTGGCCACTTTGTCGTTACTTAAAAAACACGAAAACTTATATTTAATAAACAAAAATGCTCCAAGCATTTTTCTAAATATCTTAAATAGAAACTAAACTAAATATAATTATTTTGCCATTACACACAAAACTGAACTATTTTATTAGATTAAACAGTATAAGCTGTTTTGGTAGAAGGAAAAAAAAAGACGGGCTCGGGCCACTGGCCAGTGCGAGCCGAACAGACCTGGAACAAAGAGGACGAAATCATGCCACTGTTTGGGCCAGTAGCCTCGCGACACTCAAACCTGCCCTAAATACGCCTTCACTTGACCACGTCACACATACAAGGTTATGCCAACAAGAGTGAGATTAATTAAATAAATCGCCCTACACATATATATTAGCAGCTGTCCTTTAGTATTCATTTACAAACCTGTACACCACACATGGATAATAACTGACCATGAACAGAATATAAAGCTGACTTGCAGCATTTTTTATACCTTAATATCTTGTGTCTTGCTGCTTTTTGAACAATAAAAATTTCGGCTAAAAGTGTGTTGCAACGCAAGCATTACTGAACATGTACCGAGTAAAATATTACTGAAACTTGATTAGTAATGCCTTACACTATTGCGTTACAGCAAAAAGTAATTTATCACTGTAATGTATTACTTTTGTAACGCGTTACTCCCAACACTGGTAATTGCTTGAGTTTGGAGTTGTTGACAGTGACTTGTATGCTGCATGTGTGCTTTTCTGTTGTTTTTATGTGTGTGGCTCGGAGTCTCCGCCAGTGGCTGCACGACCTCTGGAGATGTCGGTTCCTGGCGTGGAATCTCCAGAGGTTCCGTTGGTGGCTGCACAACCCCTGGAGGTCTGAGTCACTGTCCGGTCGGCCAAGAGGGGCGCAACCACAGTTGGCTCAGTCTCGGAGGGTGATGGCACACACTGTCCAGCCCAGGAGAGCGTTGTCGTTGCCCGTTCGGCCCAGGAGGGCATTACCATGGACTGTTCGGCCCAGAAGGGCATTGTCATTGCCTGTGCGGCTCAGGAGGGCACTATTATGGACTGTTTGGCCCAGGAGGACATTATTGTTGCCTGTACGGCCCAGGAGGGCATTATTATGGACTGTTCGGCCTAGGAGGGCACTGTCGCTTCCTGGTGAGCCCCGGTGGGTCTCTCCAACGGCCGCTCCGCCTTGGAGGGCGGTTTTGCGGACTGTTCGGACCAGGAGGTGCTGGTCTTTGTCTGCCCTGGAGGGCGTTCCCGCCATCTGGTCTGCCCAGGTGGTCATCCCCACCGTCTGGTCTGCCCAGATGGGCATCTCCACCACCCGCTCTGCCATGGAGGACGGTTTCACTGACTGTTCGGACCAGGAGGTCTTTTTCATTGTCCGGTTTGCCCTGGAGGGCATTGCAGTCATCGGCTCCACCCTGGAGGGCACATGAACAGACTGGTCGGCTCAAGAGAGCGTTCTCGCTCCCCGGCAAGCCCAGGTGGGCGCCATCTGCTCCTCCCTTAAGACTCTTTTGGTTGTTTTGTCCTGCGACTGGAAGCCGTGCCTTGGGGAAGCGCTATGTAACTCCGTAGGTGTCTTTTGTCTTTGTTTATTTGTCCATGTGCTCTTTGTTTGTTTACTTACCTGTTTCCTCATGTCTTTGCCTCGTTTGTAAGTCCGCCTCTGTCATTAGTGTTTGATTATCCGCCAACTGTCTTTCCCAGGTGTCTTGTCTTGAGTCCTTGATTAGTCTTTGTATAAATTCACCCCCCATGTCATGTGTCTTTGTCGATCGTTGATGTTATGTTGGTGATGTCCGCTCATGTTCGTTCGGTTCAGCTCCCCTGTTGTTTTGTTAAATAAACGTCAGTTTCATTTACCTCCGCTTTCTGAGTCTCCCTGTTGCCGCTGAAGAGCGCTAATAGTCAGCTCAGCTCGTGACACCCTGCATCAGCATATGTTGTTTGGGATGGTTTAAGAAAAATTCTCCTTGCTCATCCAAAAACAATCCCCAGCATGTTCAGTTGTCAGAAAGGACTGGAACTACAAATGCGACTGGCTTCAATGATCAGTGAACAGATACTCAAGATGGATTTGGTGAACACAGGGATATAAAGTACTCCATGCGTACAATTAAGTATACTGCTGTGTTTTTGATGTTGTGGGTCTATATTTCTGCTGGAGTTCCTGGACATCTTGTTTAGACACATGGCATCATGGATTCTATCAAATACCAAAAGATAAAAATCAATAATTCTATTGTCTTGGGACAATAATCCCAAACAAACATCAAAATAAACACAAGAATTAGTCACTGAGCATGAAATGAAGCTTTTGCCATGGCTGTCCCAGTCCTCTGACCTGAACCCTGAGTGAAGTGAACTAAAGAGTAGAACCAACATGGTTAGCTGGTAATGTAAAGGGTCTGGGGAGATCCTGGATGAAGGAATGCTCTCTTTTCTCTTATCAGGTGTTCTTCAAACTCTTCAGGCATTACAGGAGAAAACTCTGAGCTGTTATCTTTGGAAAAGGACATAGCAATAATTGGGTGCCAATAATTGCGGCCAGCATATGTTGGAGGAAAACATTAATTTCATCATGAGTTTTGTTTTGAGAATTGTTTTACTTCAATGGTAGGATAGGATTTGGGAATTTTTTGAATGAAAGATCAAAAGGATAAACAATGCAGATTTATTTTCACAGCCATCTTGTCTCAGATTTACCAAGGGGGCCAATATTGGGGGAGGCATTATACACATATTCATACATTTATACTATACACAGCTTTTTTTTTTAAACTTGTTTTTTGTTTTTTTTTACATTTTTTAAGAAATTAATGTTTTTTTTTTCAGCAAGGCTGTATTAAATTAATCAAAAGTAACAGTAAAAACATTTATATCACAAAAGATTTCTATTTCAGATGTTCTTTTGAACCTATATCAAAGAATGCTGGAAAAAAATGCATCTTGCTTTCCACAAAAATATTTGCACATCTTTCAACTGTGATAATAAGAATGAGAAATAAGAAATGTTCCTTGATCACTACATCAGCGTGATTTCTGAAGGATCATGTGACACTGAATACCAGAGTAACAGCTGCTGAAAATTCTGCTATGACATGACAAGAATAAATCACATTTTAAATATATATAAAAAAAGAAAAGTTATTTTAATGGTATTAATATATCACAATAAGGTTTTTTAATGTATTTATGATCAGATTAATGTTAAAACATTTTAAAAAAATCCCCAATTATTATTATCATGATTCATTAGTTGCATTAATTAGGCAGATTTTCTCAGTTCAGCCCCTGATTGTGGTTGAGTCTGTCACACTGACAATGCAGTTGGAAAACAGCTTCATTTCCTCTTCTCAAGAGTTACAGAGTATGTTCAGCTCCTAAACCAAGAGAGGAAGTGTTATCTGCACCCTGCACCCTGCCTCCAGACAGAGTCAGTCAGTCAGTCTCAGACTGAGTGCGAAAGGGCTTACCGAAGCCTTTTCAGGGGTGTCGAGTCGGGGATGAAGCTATCTGTGAGCAGCGCTCTGGAGTTTTCTTAAGGAAGGAGTGCAGCTTGAGATATATATATATATATATATATATATATATATATATATATATATGTGTATGCTCTCTCATTCTCACACACACAAACTTGAGTTCAAACATCTTCACTGGCAAACAGGAAGATTTGTGTGATAATTTGACTTTAAAAGCATTTCGCTTCCAGAAACGAATGGAAATATCTGTGGCAGGCCTGAATCTGAGCTCTCAGAAGTACATGCATCAATAAACACCGCCTGTGCGAATTTACACAGAACTACACAAACAGGAAATCCATAATAGCATTACGCAAACAAATACACATACGAGTATATGAGTATGAGATGCATAACAGGGTATCAGAAGTATAGTATATAGAAGTATATATTATTAAGTATATATTATTCTGTTTATACCATAGATGCACAGTAAAAGATTATGGTCAGTTTTTGAGACTAAAGATAATCTGTGAGCAAAGTGACTTTAAATATTTATAACAAAACTTTGAAAAAGTTACACTTCCAGTTTAACAAGATTAGAGGAAAGGCCACATCGCATCTGCAGCCTATCTATATTTGCACCCTGAAACACATTCATCCCTGACAGTGAAATTTGCTTAGTTGAAAGTCAGGGAAAACAACAGCAAGAAATTGTATAGGTAAGGTTATTTATCTTTAAACTCAGCCTTCACATTGTATGCAAGCAACTTTTCTAAGATAGCCTGACCCTGTCAAGACTGACAAGAAAGTCAAAGAAGGAAGAAGCAAACCTTTTACGGAATATTCATCCATGCTCAACAAACTCATATTTCCAATCCTGTCAGTTTACTGTATGTGAAGTTGGGAAGCATTTTTTGTGTGCAAAACAGAGAGTTTTTTTAAATGTAATTACTGATTCTGACAGAGAGCCTTTACATTTTCATTTTAAAGGTGTAACATGAAATAATAAAGGAGACTTACCAATGAGCATAATCAGAATAGCCTCATCCCACAAACTACCACTTCAAAGTCGCTTTCTGATGCAGTTTTCCCATAAATGGAAAAAGTAATTGTAAGATATGTATCAGCATCAAATATCAGCATCAAAACTTTAACATCAAAACTAGGGATGTCCCGATCGCGGTCGGCCGATCTATAAGGCGCGTTTTGTCAGTAAACGCGGTGCCGTAATCAGCAATAAATGCAGTCAGGTGCGTGATTTGACATTGAGCCGCATATACTACTCACGGCCGTTGTTCACTGACTGCGCAAATCCACGCTGATAATGAACATGGTTTTGCGCAGCTTGTAAGTGAAGAACGGCCGTGTGTAGTATATACGGCTCAATGTGAAATCACGCACCTGATTGCATTTATCGCTTATTACAGGACTGTGTTTACTGACAAAACGCGCATTACAGATCGGCCGACCGCGATCGGGACATCCCTAATCAGAACCTCACTATATAGCATATATATATAGGGGTGCGATATACCAAAATCTTCTATCATGGTAGAAACAATTTTCTACCTCGATAACCATATATATTACAATATAGCAATATGTATCTGAAAAAGCATAAAAAAACCCCCCATACTGTTTACTGTTACTTTAATGTTTTTTTCTTAGAACAACAGGAACTAACATAGTGCCTGACAGTATACCAGTTTCCATGGGACATTCTAAAATGCTTAACTTGAAAAATGCTTAAAACCGAAAAACCGATGAGGGAAACGCAAATTTCTGTCAAACCTTTCTTGTAATAATCACTAACTACTGTCAAAAGAACGAGCCCATATTTGACAGTATGTCAGAATATCACGTTAAGCTGTTTCCTTATAATGGCTATGGGGGTGAACACTTGACATGATATTATTCACTTTATAAACTGAATAAGAGCTTGTTGTTCTGACAGTGGCAAGTCTTTATTATAAATAAAATTGGACAGAGTTTTGGTTTCTCCCGATCGTTGTTAAGGTCGCGCCCGTTAAGCTGTTTCCTTACAATGGACTTCTATGGGGGAGAAAACGCTGATATTATTCACTTTATCTGTCGAATATGGAATCATTCTTTTGACAGTAGTTAGTGATTATTACAAGGAAGGTTTGTCAGCAATTTGTGCTTCCCTCGTCAGTTTTTAGGTGCGTTAAGCCACATTAAGCATTTTTAACGTTAGGTTAAGCGCTTTACAATGTCCCGTATCCAGCGCTTGCTAAAACAGTGCTCTTGAATGCCTTGCAAATCACGTTTGTCTAATTTGTATCACTTTTCCTATACCCAAACCCATTCCACACCACACACGATGCACCTTTTTTCTTTACCGTATCCTCGTTGTTGCTTTTGTCACATGTAAGCGAACTCACCGCTGCTGCACTAAGGGGTGCGAACGCCGGGAAAACAAGAGCTTGCGCGTGCGCGGCAGTACCAGAGACTCACTGAAGTTTGTCCAAGTCGCTAGATTTGATAGAAATCTAGCGACAAAGTTTATATGTTGGTAACACCACTTCTTCCATTGTCAAAGTTAATGTGTATTGTGTGGTTACATAACGTACAACGTCACGTGATCTCAACCGTGATTAAAAGGTTGACACATTTCTACCAGTTAATCGTGTCTACCGGTATATCGCCCACCCCTATATGTACTGTATATATATATATATATATATATATATATATTTATTTACATACTGAAGAAAATTCTTAAAACTTTTGTTTTAGCTCCTATTTTTCATGTGCTAAACTCAAAGATCTAAGACTTTTTCTGTTGCTCTCAAATATTGTTCACAAGTCTGTCTAAATCTGTTTTAGTGAGCACTTCTCCTTTGCCGAGGTAATCCATCCACCTTGCAGGTGTGCCATATCAAGAAGTGCTTACTAACACAGATTTAAACCGATTTGTGAACAATATTTGGGAGAGATAGGTCTTTTGTGTAGAAAAATTCTTAGATCTTTGAGTTTTTCTAATGAAAAATGGGGACAAAAACAAAAGTGTTGCATTTATTTCTTTGTTCAGTGTATACATATATACAATGATTTTCACCTGTTTATGTTGTGTGATTTGTGTTTGTGTAGAGCCTGATTGTATTGCTGCCCATTTTGGCCAGGACACTCCTGCAAAAGAGATCATTGAGATCTTAGAGAGTCTTTTTCCTGGTTAAATAAAGGTTATATACAGTATATATATATATATATATATATATATATATATATATAGATAGATAAACAAAACTGTTTTCTTAAAATGAGGCTATTGTTCATTCCAGTGATTTGGACTTGACAGTGACCTATTGGCATGGATGTATGAAGTTTGTTTGTTAACTGTTGTCACAAGTTGTAAGCTAAATTTTGTTTGTTCATTTTTGTTTTTCTCAGAAACCTCAGAAATATCAAAACGGACAAAATTATTTTTACACATCTCTGGAAATGTCATTGAATCGCCATCGCTGTGATATTTTGGCTTGATGTCCTTGCATTTATTCTAAAAGTGATATGAGGTAAAGGTATTTCTGTTTTTAAAGGAGAAGTTCACTTTAAAAAAAACTTTTGCTGATAATTTACTCACCCCCATGTCATCCAAGATGTCCATGTCTTTCTTTCTTCAGTCGAAAAGAAATTAATGTTTTTGACGAAAA
>JAUCMU010000027.1:12337238-12358974 GCA_032275025.1 Enteromius treurensis | reverse complement strand
ATAATTATTTATTATTATTACTATTATATATGTACCGTATGTATGTATGAATTTATGTATGTATAATATGTGTGTGTGTCCTATAATAATAATAATGATAATAATAATAGCACACCTATAGCAAAAATGTAGAAAAAAATAAATAAAGCATTTTATATATATATATATATATTATTACAGTACATTTATTTTTTTATATATATATATATATATATATATATATATATACACACACACACACACACACACACACAAAACGAAAAAAAACTACCCATACATATCAGGTATTTATATCAGGTCATTGCATTAGGAAAGAAAATATCAAACAAAATTATAATTAATTTAAATACATTAATTTACATTAAATGTAACTTCTAATGTTAAATATTTAGAAGAACACATTTTGGTTTTAGGTTTCAGGACAACTTTGATGAAAGCTTTTGATCCACTTCAAATGTTGACTAGTGTATATATAAAAATTATATATGATATCATACATATACATATACTAATGTAAAGACATTAATACATTTTGAATGTACAAATACTTTTTAGGGCCACTGTAACTAATCTGACTTAAAAAAGGAACAACAGATTGTGAGTGTTCAGCAAATTCACTTACAGTATTGAAAGTCAATGCAAAGACAGTTCATCTTAATGACAACAGCTGAGAGTGGCCGACGCGATCTCAGGACAGAGTACTGCGCGTTTTCCCTTCAAAAGTGCTGGACTATGGACTGGAGATCTTTGCACATGTTCCACAGGTCTGCTTTCCAACTCTCGGGATTTATGAGGGCTGAGAGCATATTCTTGCCTGCTTCTTTGCTCTCTTTCTTACTCCTTTTACGCCCCCTCTGAGGAGAGGAGCGGAGGCCCGAATGAGTTAGGCTTACTTTCTGGAACAGCTGGGCTGAAGCGAGGAAAAGCCTGTTGGGTTTGAGTTGAGGGGAAGGAACCGAGCTGGAGCGGGGGAAAATCAATCATGGCCTAAGGCTGGTAAAGGTGCACAATTAGCGAGATTGGATACATTTGAAATGATGGAGCTTTGGCTACACCAGCTCACCATTCCCAGTGGAGACAGAGAGAGGGAGCGATGATTCCACTTGAAAGACCTAATTATTCATCATGACAGTTTCCATGTTTAAAAAGGAGCTCGGAGCTTTGGGCCGAGTTATAGATGCAGATATAGATGTCACAGGATTTTTTACCAGAGCGAATCAGTATAATCGTGATGCTACTGTACATCGTGCTCCGAATTATTACTGCAAAACAACCTATTAGAATTGAATACTGTGTTTAAAAGACCATTACTAAAAAACATCAGTTTTTGTCTGAACACTGGAGATACTTCTTTAGTGTATGGTTGGTTTTAAATCATGCGGTGAATGTTAATTTCCCTGGGGTCTCCACCACAGATCGATGTGCTGGAAGCCAACTTGAAGACCAGTCAACCTCTCTGACCGATGGCTATATCGGGATTTTCCAAAGTGCTTTTAGCTGGTGTTGGCTTTGGAGACATGTTGGGAAGGTGAAGGTGGTTTTTGCAGGTTGAATGAATTAGTGCACAGAAAAAGTGGGTGGATGACAATGATCAGGAGACTTTATCATGTTTTTGAACTCATCTTGAATTGACTTCATCCTGAAACCACATGCATTAAGAGCAAAAACGACCGAGCATGTGATGGCAAAGTACATTGTGTTACATCACACACGCTGCATTTGCATATCAGTCACACTGAAGACACCCATACGAGTATGATTTTTCAGGCTTATTTCACTGATGCACTATTTCAAATGTTTTCTTACTAGCTTTATTTAAATATTTAAACTCTAACATGTTCCATGTGATGGATTTCATTTTCATATACTGTATTAAATAAAATCTGTAAATATAAAAACAAAATTGATGCTTTTCCCCCCCTCATGTAACTTACCTCGTGAGCTTTACAGACGATGTTGTAAGTGGCCCTTGAAACTCTACCCACGTGTCCCTGATACTTCCAGTACATCCTTTATTTTCACTGTCACCATATACAAATATGAACAAATTCTATACAGTAACGCAATCACATGAATTTCTTTTTGGACCGCAGTCCGGTACCTTTCTCCAAGATATGTGAGATGAACACTGACATCAATGTAGTTTATTATTAGCAACTAAACGTAGCTCTAACGTTACACTGTACCAGCCATTCTGACATTTAAAAAATGTAAGTCATTGCAAAAAAGACGAACATGCAATGTTTCCAAAATGCCTCAGTTAACACATAACTCCATGTCACATAGAAATTATCATTTAAAATGAAGTCACTTCGAAATGACGTAATTATTAAAGAATTGTCTTTGAACTCCTACACATTCTTTCAACAGCGTTGGTCTCGTTAAGTTGTAAACATTACAGCATTTTGCTTGCTCCTTTAATTGGGTGCATATCATTCTGTTATTGTTGTCTTTTTTTTTTTTTTTTCTTGAAGAAGACTTGATAAGCGATCGTACATGGTAAATTGTCTTTGGGCTCCTTAAAAAGCTTGAGGGAGAGCTGGGTTGCGGTTCTGTGAGTTCACAGAGTAAGGTAGATTACGTAAACACCCTGAGAGTCACTTGTCTGTTTTTTTTTTTTTTTTTTCAGTTTTTAACTTTTTTCAGTTTTTAACTTTTTTCTTTTTAAATTAGCAATTATTTAATCATTTGAGCCTGGCCCCGGCAGCCGGTATAAGGGATGGTGGCGGATCATGAGCGGAGGGCGGGTTGACTGGCAACCGCCTCCTCTGCAGGCATGAGAACAGAGTTAATGTGGGTCTGGTCGAGTAGTATGTTATCGATGGAGAACATCACATGGCGTGGGAGGTGCGTGGCGAGGGAATGGCTCGTAAGGGGGGGAGGGTAAAGGTAGTGGTGGAAAGTGGTTGGCAAACGGAGGAAGGGGAGTTATGGACGATCAAAATCAACTAGGCTTACATGATGGGATTGAGCTATAACATCAGCAGGTTCCATTGGTAAATGGAAACCCAACAGATTTTAGCTTTAGGTGGACAGAAGACATAACACCTACCCGCCCAAGCCTCTCACAAGCAGTCGCATTCGTTCGTTCATTCGCTCGCATCACTCACGCAGCATGGCCCCTCCCCCAAGACCGAGCACATGGTTTCAGGCACGAACTTGCAATGTGTTATTTGATGAAACTGAGTGTAGTGGGAGGTGAAGAATAAGACAACAGAAGACAGGTGATGGTAAAATGAACATTTATAATGACTGCTGTTGCTGTCGGAAAATAATAACCCTTAAATAAAAAAAGAAAAAGAGAAAAAGAAAAGGAACGACTTAATAGATATTAGCACTAAATTGCTGACTTCACTGGTAATCCACAAGTCAAGAAACACAACTCACTATTTTTTTTTTGTACAAACACAATGCTACAGTTACATTAAATATTTAATACTTTTTTAAGTCAGTTAATGGATGATGTTAAAAGAAACCACTAAAATACTAAAAACAAAACAGTAATTCATCTTTCCAGTCATTCCCTGTTGTCTAGTTTCTTGTTGCCATTTATTAATAGTGTATAGTAGTTTGAAAATAAATAAGATCATGAAGGGTTATCAGAAAACAAAGCTGGCAGCATAGAAACATTAGATGTGGAGCTCAAGCATGGTTGAGACGCATGGAAATGATCGTTTGGCATCACAGAGAAACAATTTCGTCTCGTGAACAGATGCTGCAATGGTCAAGACACCTAATCGACACGTATCACAATTTTTACACTCGACACTTCTGATATGTACAATGAGATTAGCAACTACCATCAGTTCAAGTATGAGACCTATACTAATCTTAGTCTACCTTGGCGGTTAGTAGTGATTATGCATTATGTGGAGGGGCCGGATCTGGATTGTGACCACCTGATGGTCTCTGTACTTCTCATGTGGCTTTTATGACCACCGAAGTACCGAATCATTCTTTCTTGGAGCTTCTTCAGTTTAGTTTAGTTCAACTTCCTATTGGCGGCTCGTAGGAGCACTCCACAAAAGCGATTTTATGCTGCCAGCCCCATTACGTTGAACACGTTTCTGGTTACAGTTCAACCAAATCTGACAGATATTTACAATGAGAGAAAATAATGAAATTGTGGAGGAAACAGTTTGGATCTTATTGATTTTTTTTTTCTTTTCTTTCTTTTGTGTATCTTTTTTTATTATTATGATTTTTTCCGTCCCCAATGATGACTTAAAAAAAAAAAAAGAGGAGAAATAAATCCAATCATCTCAACTAGAATTGCACAGTCTCAAAAAGGTTTGGAGATGGAATGGAGATTTTAAGTCCAAACAGTTGATGAACATAGAAGGGGAGGAAGAAGGTCAATAAAGTTCATGAGGGGTGAGAAGTTCAAAGTTCAGAAGACAGAAGATGGCTGCACGGCTGACGTTTACACACTCCTCAGCTTTATTTGAGCATGTTTTTATGCTAAAGGAACAAAAAGAAACCTGTCATTAATATGGATTTTTTTTGTTTTGTTTTTCTTAATGTTTTCCATCGAGAAAATCAAATGGAGAGACTCGGGGGGTGAGGAGAGTGACAGTGCCCCCCAACATTATGGCACACAATCAGTGATGTCCTGGAGGTTGAAGAGATGACAGAATTAGGAAAAGCAGTTTATGAGAGGTAGCCAGCCGTGTTTTACCGTGTTAATCCAGGTCTTGCTTTTACTGCTCGCTTTTTGGATAATGTTGAGGCGTCATGACTGACATCATGTTATGGAGAAACATGCTGGCTTCATGGGTGCGTCCAATGGATGTCCAACATACAAGAGAACTCAAAAAGTTTGGAATGGTACTGTTTTTGTTTGGCACTCAGGAGAAAGTCTGGGAGGGTGTGAGGGGGAGGTCGGCAGAAGAGTGGGGAGTGGTTGGAAAAAAGGGGAGCAGTGAAAGTGCAAAAGGGAGAAAAAGGGAGAGTAAACAGGATACATATGAATGACATTTTTGTTATACTTGGTCTAGGTTAGAGAGTGTCGTACAAATAAAAACAGGAAAATAAAAAAGAGAACAGAACAGTGATATGACAAATGTATTCTAACATTGCTGGTGCTCAAGAGTGACCCCGGGCTGTCGTCTTCTGATGGCGTGGGGGGTGGGGTTTGGACTGGGGGGCATGTGGGGTTTGGGAAGAGCGACGGGCTCTAGCTGTGCGCCCACATAAAAGCAATGACCTTCTCGACATCAGCTAAACCAGGGCTGGACAACTTTCGGTCCTGGAGGGCCGGTGTCCTGCAGAGTTTAGCTCCGACCCTAATCAAACACACCTGAAGAAGCTAATCAGTGTCTCCAAGATCACTAGAAAGTTACAGGCAGGTGGTGTTTGATTAGGGTTGAAGCTAAACTCCGCAGGATCGAAGCTGCCCACCCCTGAGATAAACCATAAGTTTGCATTCATCTTGACTGCACAAAAACACAACTGCGCCGTCTCCTTTTAAGCATGAAAACATAGCAACCATGACAAAGCACAGTGCAGTTTTGACGTCGAAATTGAGAGAAGAGAGAGAAACAATATTCATGATATCAGACATGCCCTTTTTGGCACTTCTTATCGTTAATAGTAATAATAAAAACACTGTCAAAATAACGATTTCTGTAGAAACTATTTTGCCATTTTTGGTCAGCTTCGAACATCTGGCCAATCTTTTCTCATGCAAAAGGTAGTGCCACATCATTGCGTTATGACGTCATTGGGAAGTCCCGCCTCTTTCCTTAAATCGTGGAGGTCTGAGGTAAAGGATTCAAGCAGTTTAGCGGAAACAGGGCTGCTCTTATCTGGGGTGGCGTGAAGCGTTAGAGAAGTATAAAGTGCATATTCTCGCGAGAATGGGTCAAGCTTAATGTGCAGTGATGGCAGAACAAGCTAAAGAACCGAAGCCTAATGATGTTAGTACTGACACAGCAAACACAAGCCCTAAAATCATGATCGAAAGAGTGATATGCAAACTTATGTAGTGGTGAATACATTCACGGCCATGTTAATGTCGCTAAATTAACCCTCCGTTACCCAACTTTCCCCGTTTTCTTCTTAGAAATTATCACAAAACATTGATAAGTCTGTACAAAATGAGTGCTATAGTTATGACGCTGAATATGACCATGACTATGAATGGATTTGGTTTCTGTGGCCTAGTTTAATGGACAACAAAAACTCCAGCTTGGTCTTAGCAAAACTAAAAATAAAAAGGTAAAAATGTGAAAAAAGCTAATTTAATAGCTCGAACTGTTGTTGCCATGCAAAGATTTGTCCTCAAAATGAATGCACATTGCCTAATTGTTTTTTTTGTTTTTTTTTTGGTACGATTTTTTGTCTTCACTTTTTTTTTTAAATCCACGCTTCACTTGGTATCATGCAATATCGACGTGCAAAAAAGATAACATCTATCTTCACAAAATACATTTTCAGAACTATAAAAGGCTGACTTAAGAATGCTGATAACTTATAAAACTTTAACCATGCTAAGCTAACTCGGCAGTCTTCTAGCCCCAGGGGATGTGTGTTCATGGCCACATGGCACCCTGCTTTTGTTTGGCCTACGAGATGAATCCCACCCTTCTTTTTTTTATAAAGGACTAGTTAGTTTAAGGGGGCAGAAAACTCTCAAACTTTTAGTGCTAATGTCTATTTTTTGCTTCTCTAGTCACTTTACCCCCGCTAGTTATATCTTAACTGTGGCTTGTTTGGCACTTTTCACATTTTTTTTCTTTTTCATTTTTTAAAATTACAAAAGTATGTCTGCTCTTAAGTAATGGTGTTTAAATCACATTTAAATCTGTAAAAGATCTATTTTGGCACAGGTTTATGTAGTCCATTGATATAGCAATTATTTCGTTATCAATGTAGCATTTAGTTACACCTCTTACAACCACCACGTCCTGCTAAATGACTGACCAGATATGTTTTTTTAATCTTAAATTTTAGTACATCACTTATTCAATAGCAGCATCTTCACAACTTAAAAAATAGTATATGCAAATCTACTCAACATCTAGGTAAATCCAAAGCTCCTACACAGAATAAAAGGACAAGACATGACGACATGCTACTACGTATATTGCTTTCAGTACTCATCACATTTGATCTTTTTTCCCAGTTACTAACAAAAAAACGAAACGACAAAAAAAAACTGAGACCCCCCCTCCCATATGTACTTTAAGTACTGAATACAAAAACAACAAAACAGAAAGCTGCTCCTTGACACTATGTTGGCACCTTTTTATAGTTTTCACATTGAATTGTCACAGTAATATCTTGCTTTTAATGTGTCTTAAATCAAACGGTGATGTAACCGTTTTTTTGTTGTTGTTGTTTTTAACAAGAAAAAAATATCTGGGGGATCTACCGAGACTCGTTCAAGCTCTGAAGTGTCTGATGAAGTACTGCATCATGGGTAAAACCGAACATACAGATGCACTCTAAAATGCGGAGGCGCTCGATTGCCATCGCTTCCTCATCTTCAAATCTGAACTATTACGTCCTATTATTTGAAAATTGCACCTCAACAAAAACGTGCAACTATCTTTATAGTAGAGTACCTGGAGTCGTTGCTGTTTCAGACCTCCTCACCCTGGGTGCGACTGCTATACACATTCATATTTATCCAAACTTATCACGCATTTACACACACATGCACACCATACAAACACATGGATGGCTCATATTAAGTCCCTTTTTGAAGGTGTGATGTGCGCAATCGTGATCTGCTGCAAGCTTCTAGTTCTACTCTGTAGGCGCATCTTCCCTTTCGCGTTGTCATTGTTTCGTGAAAGGGCAAGCAGACATGCACTGTTACACCAGACATCGCCACCCATGGAGAGATGTGAGAGAAAAGGGGTTCTCTGGGTTGATGTGTCAGAATGGGGGTGCACGGAGGTAAAAAGGGGTGTTGAGAAGAGGTGAGGGGAGGTGATGGTTTTTAGATGAGAATAAAGAAGCCTCCTTACCAATCGGTTCAGATTTACTCTCCCTGGTGCTCCAATAGCAAAGGAGAGGAAAGAATCATAACTTTAGTGATTAGGAGAGAGAGAGAGCACAAACTCTGTCTTTTTCTGTTGGTCTTAATCTTCTTTGGGAATTGCTCTCTGGGCTAAAGTCTTGATAATAAGGAGCAGTTTGGTATTTTTAAACTCATTCCAGCCGGTAGAGAATCAATATGTCATTGTTTAGACACAGAATCATTTCGGAGGACACCTCGAGTTTAAACGTACAGAATATACCATCCTCTGCCCCTTCACGATAAATATACACAGTCAGCTGGCGGGTAGTTAGTGCACATTTGGAAAGTTAAGGTTGGATACTGCAACATGATGCCAAAAAACTGGACTGAAGTGTCTGACCTCAACCTAACAAACCATCCAGGCTTCCTTTCCGCCCTAAGGTAAGCGATACCTTGACTCCATGTAGGTTGTTATTAATATGAGACATTCCACATGAGTACATTCCATCATGGTGATGCATCAATGCGATAACGATATAGAAACCCTGACTTTTTTTTTGGCCTTCCATCACGGCCTCCACACTTCACAGTGCATTAAGACGAAATTCAGTGTACTCAGATTCAAAAAGCAAAAAGGAAATAGGACCTTATTAGCAGCACATACGTCGCACATGGGTAGTTCAGATCTGCACAGGACGATCTTCGCACGGGCGGTCCGTTCTAGAATTTGATTCACTGGTGACTCGTAAATGAAAAAAAACTGTGATAGAACAGACAACCTGGGGCTGCCGTGTTACCGAGCAGCCTGTGCAGATCCAAATTTGATCGTAGTCGTTCAGTAGTATGTTGTTCATGAAACGCCTCAGAGCTCTGAGGGCCAATTTCTGATTTGATATGGAATATCTACGCAAATTTTCCAGCAGATCTGCGCAGATATTCAACTGCAGCGGCTCAAAGTGCACAATCTCTTGCGCTGCAGAGGGGCAGCATAGAGTAAAGATGGGGATATGTTTTGGGACATTACAGAAAAAGATTGGCTTTCATATAAAGTCATATTCTGACACTCCCTTGGACTTGTGCAAAGACCTACATTCTCATTCAGTAGATATGTAAATAAATTGTCTAGTCCCACTGAGATTTCAAGTCTGCGTATGTTTAGTTGCATTTTCAGCATTTAAATCTGGTAATAGTTTGCTGAGTATGTGTATGTATGTGTGTTTGTATTAATATCACTGTACAGTACATCTGCCCCTATTCTTTCTGTTGGTGCCGACGGTGCAGTTATCACTGGACGTTAAATAAGACATATATTACATGGACACACGATTCAATCTACTTAAATAAAAAACTAAATCCAAAATATTGTCTTTACATTCATGTCAACCTGAATTCACAGATTAAGAAAAACAAAAGGAAATACCTCAGTCCTTATGGGTGAAATCATATTAATAAATAACATTGATGGTGATGATAATTTGTAATAATTATAATAGTAGTAGTAATAATAATAATAATAATAGTATTTGTATAAACACCAGACCTCAAATCCCATAGACGAATGCCACAATTTTCTAGGAGCTCTGGTACGAAAGATTCAGGTGCGCTTTGCGTCCTGGCCTATGTCCGCAACATGATCTACAAGCTTCCCTTATGCTAACAACATCTGTAGTGGCATGCACCTGGTCCAACTTGAACCCCAGGTCAATGTCTAGTGGCGCTGAGAGACCCTGCAGCAGCCTCGCATCCCCTGCCCTATCCTGCCCGACGCGGGGCAGGGTTCGGGCCAGGCTGGGATCAGGAGGGCTGGGGCGAGGGGGGCTGGGGTGGGATATGGGGTGTCACAGACTGGGGGGGTATATAATCAGTCTCAGGCCCTCTTAAAGAGAAGGCATGGGCGAAAGGGTGGGAGTTAAACTAAGGACTAAAAAAAAATAAAGAACAAAAATCTGTCAGCTAGGAGGGGATGGGGGTGGGGAAGGGCCGATTCCTGGGATTGCTCCACCCCATTGTCCCCCATCCGACCACCTTGCCCACCTGCTGGGAACTGCAGCGCGGCAGCATGCCAGGTTGAAATGCCATTCACTGCTATCCAGAAAATCACAAAAAAAAAAAAAAAAAAAAAAAAAAAAAAAAAAGAAATACAAAACAAAATCAACCAATAAAAATCCCGAACTTAAGCATTAAACCCATATTTACATTTTACACATTTTCAAATTTTCCACTTTGAGAGGAATTCTTTCCATCTTTTTTTTTTCTTTTTAATACTGAGATTTTTCCCACAAACAATGTGGCCGATTTTCGTTGATATTCGCCGCCCTCCATCTTTCTCTGTATCTTCCCCATCCCCCACTCTTTTTCTCTCCTTTTTTCATACTCCCTGTTTTTAGCCCACCTTCTGCGGATTGGTGGCCCTCACACCCTGCTCGTATGTGATTCGCTGGCTGATAAGATATTGGGCTGCCTGTGTGGCGGCTGGCGATCCGGTAATGGTAACTTTACGGTTTCTGGTGCCAGGAACAAACTCTCCCTTTTTGGAGATCTGAATGCGGGCTCCCGTGAGTTCTTGGTACTCCACAAGCGTTTTGCCTCCCTTCCCCAAAATGGCGCCCACCAAGTTCTCCGGCACAGCAATCTCCACCACATCTTTGGCCCCCTCTGTCAACTTCTCGGTGGCCAGCAGGGAGCTCGCCACCAGCGGGGAAGCGGCGCTCAGGTAGCCGTTGGTGGCTCCGGTGGCGGCGGCAAGAGAGCCTAGCGTGAAGCCTCCCAGGCTGGCCGCTGGGTGGCCGGAGCTGGTAGATGCGTCGTTGGCGTAGGAGGCTAGCAGGTTAGCGGCCGCGGCTGCGGCGGGGTTGGCGCTTGCGGCCACAGCGGCGAGGACCCCTGAGGCAGCCGCAGGGTTGAGCCCTAGGCCCAGGGAGTTGGTATTGTATCCGTAGCTGGCTAACGTGTTCAGCGCGGATGTGATAGCCAGCAGGTCGTTCCCTGAGAAGCTGGACATGGTGGTGGGGAAAGCGCCCACTCCCGCCAGACTGGCCTGCCCCAAAAGACTGGAGGCCGTGGCCGCCGCAGCCGCCGCAGCAGCCGGCATCACCTCCGCCGAGTTGGCGTATGGGGAACCGGTGGGGTTGGAGTTGGCCACGGGGCCAGAGATGTTGGAGTAGCTGATGTTCAGACAGCTGCTGCTCTGTGGGTCCTCCTGGATCTTCTGCACAATGATCTCCACGGCCTTGCGGTTCTGCTCAGGCTCACCGCTGATGGTGACGACACGTTCCTGCAGGTTGATGCCTTCGGGTTTCTGTGAGAGCTGGACCCAGGCGCCGGACTGCTCCATGACGGCCTTCACTGTGGCTCCGCCCTTGCCGATGATCAGCCCTGCCGTGCTGTTGGGCACTATAAGCTTGGCCTAAAGAGAACATAAGCAGAGAGTTAAACAGTTAATGAGTCACTCTCCAGCACTCTTGTGCTAGTTAAACATGCTAGTTTTTGTAGTTTTGGGATTTACAAGTAGGAAGAATGGGGTTTTTTTATCCACTGGGAGCCCATTAGTGGCAGCACAACCAATGTCTTTGAACACAAACAACTAATTGTCCGGCAACTGCACCCATATGTATTAAAAACCAAAGCCTGGATTTTTACAGCAATTACTTTGCCTTTAAGTTGCCTGTTTATCAATTAAAACGCAAATCAAGTTACATTCAACAGATGAGATTAATCTAGTAATTTAGTGGCAGCATAGTGTTCTCTCAGAATAAGTTTTAGACAATGTCTGCGAAAAACAATTTCCTCATTGATGGAGGGAAGAAAAGTGTAAACAGTGGTTACCATGGTTTCTTCCCTAACTTAGAAAGGCTTGCTTCTCTGATCTAGCAGTGACTCATGCTGGTACATTTTACCAGAGCTTCACACTGAACATACTGATCTTGTTAAAATGTTGATAAAAGCACTGTTACTAGATGTGTTTATTAATATTTCTTACCTAAAAGTATTGAATTTGTTCCTGTGTAAGCAGAATAAATATCATGCTCTTAAGTTAAACGTTATGTGAATGTATTAAAGAACATATATTTAGCACTGTAACTGATCACCATTTTGAATTCATAATTCATAATTTTCTCAGATTTGATCTCATTGTGTTGCTTGTAAAATATTCCATTAAAATAAAAATAAAAAATAAAAAATGTAATTGTTAATAAAACCATTCCTAAGATTTTTACATTTTCAACTAATTTAATTACTGCTTAGATAAAATAAACATATTGGATACACTTAAAATAAAAAAATATTGGCATGGCAATTAATTAAACTTTTAAGTTAAAGGGCTATAATTACTAAAAATAAACATTAAATCAGTAGAAAACAAAACTACTTAAAATGCCAAAACCTACATAACAAAATGACTGAATATTAAGCTAAAGTTAAAATGATATAAAAAACATAAAACTAAAAGCTAATTTAAAATAAATACTATAATAAATGGTGTACAAATAAATCTTACTAAAATGACACTGGTTTATCCGAGATACTGTACAAAACAAACATGTATACACAAAACAAACATGAGACAGGAAGCAGAAAATATATTCAAACGAACAAAAAAATATGATATCTTTATAAAAATTACAAGAGAGGAATACTGCAGCACTGATGAGCACAGAAAATGATGTATTAGAAGGTTAATATAAAGATGCTTGTGTGTTTTGTTCTTGTACTTCCTGAGCTGTGAATCACTAGGTAAAAAGAGGCTCCTCCTGAAAAGCATCGACTCCCAGGGGTCAGTGTTGCCATGGAAACTCAACTCCAGCATTCAAGGGGGACTGAAAGGGAGTCGGAATGATGCATAGCAACCAACCAGCCAACCACCCTCCCACCCCCCACCTTATATGCTCGCAACCATTCACTTAAAACCACCAGCTACTTGTGCCATAATACCGCATGCGCACACATGTATAAGAAAACATCACACACTTTTTGAATTCGCTTATTAATTGTATCGAAAAATTTGCACTTGATCTCTTTGATCAATGCTGGATACATCTACGTGCCGTAGCATTGTGAGAAAACAAAATATGCGGTGTGGTGTTCGCTTTGACAGTTAATTACTCTGTATAATGAAAAGCTCCAGCCCTCCGAGAGCGCTTTGACAATGCTGGATTCAGAATATTTGCACTGTCAAAATGACAGATAGAGAGATGAAAATGGTAAAAAAGGGAGACGAGAGGAGCAAGGATGTGTGTCTGTGGGGGCGTGTGTTTGTATGTGTGTGTGTGTGTGTGTGTATGAACAAAGCAAAGGAGAGACTAGAGGAAAGCAGAGAGAGTGAGAGAGGTTGGGGAGGGGGTGGTGATCGGCTCAGCCTTTACGTTTGTTTCTTTTGTGAGCTCTTTCGTTCTTTTCACTCTTTGCCTCAAGGTCTGCTGAAGCTCGCTGCCCACAGACATGTCTTTACAGAAGCTGTTTAGCCTTGCCACTGCAGCTCGAACTCTCATTCAGCTCAGCCGAATTAACATAGAATTGAAAACTGCCGACTTGAAATTTCATGGACTCCTACATTCACCTTTTATCTTGCTAGAATAAACAGGACCTTATATTGAGATTTGCGTTTGATGCAATGGAAAGCAGATTGTTTTTGGCACCAGAGACATCCTGTGATTGATCTGGACATATGCAGTGCATATGTTTGCTGATTAGACTTTTTGTTCAAAAGGAGTTCACAAATTGATTAGTGACCTCAAAATATAAAAATAATGAATGTTTTTTTATTAGTATTGTATTTTATTCCTTTTTTTAGACATTTTGCAAATCCTAAAACATTTTTCAGGCTTCAATTTTATCCAATTTTATTGTTCTCTCCAACCCTTAAATGGAAAACGTAAATTCATAGCTCATAAAAGTATTACAATTTAATTATAAATTGTAGGGATACATTAAAATAATTTCCCTATTTGTAACTGACTCCAAATCTTTATGTAGACCTTTATGCACTGTATTCACACTTATATATATATATATGTATATATATATATTTTTTTTTTATTATTATTATTTTTTTTATTAATATTCATCATTATCTTAAATAAAAAACATGGTCATCTGGCTGATATAATGCCAATATTTATCTGTTTTATTCAACAGTTGGGGATGATTTTTTTTGTTTAATTAAAAAAAAAAAAATTACTTTTACTCACCAAGGCTGCATTTATTTGATCAAAAAGTCAAATTATGAAATATTATTACAGTTTTAAATAAATGTTTTCCATTTGAACAAAATTTTAATGTTTGAAAAAATTTAAATAATTCCCATGATAGTAAACCTTACTTTTTTCTGACCTTTTACTTGTGGGTGGTAGTGTGTAAATCGGTAATTAACATATAGACAGCAGTTTATTAGTCAGTATATACATATATTTAAATGTAATCAATAATACATCTGTCTATTTGTCACGATCGCCAGCTGGAGTGCCCATGAGCTCCTTTAGAGGGCGCTCCACCCTGGAGTGTTATGTCATGTACTACCCTTGTCTGTGTGTTGTGTCCCCATTGGTTCCTTGGATTCATGTGTCATGTTCCAATTGGTTCCCTGGTTTTATGTGTCTCGTTCTCATTGGTTGGTTCTGTCTTGTGTTCCCCTCTGTCTAGCACAAAAGAAGCCCTCACCCTCTCTAACACGCTGATTTTTGCAAAGCCATACCTTGTTCTTGTTCTTGTGTATTCCTTGCTTCTTTGTATTTTTGACCTTGAACAGTTTTCTTGTTGTTTGAGTGTTTGCTGCCTTGCCCGTTTATTGGAATTACTCTTTTGCATTTGCCCGTGCCTCTTTTGACCACATTTGTGAAGTGTTTGCATTTGGATCCTCACTCGACCCTCAGTCCCTTTGTCACACTGTTAGTGCTGTCAAATCAATTAATTGCAATTATTTGCATCATACATACTCATGCTTTGTACATACATATGTAGGGCTGGGCGATATATATCGAAAGATATATTATGTGTATCTCGTCAGTAAAGCTGGTTCTTTGATTAGCGGTAAATCTCCATCAGCTGTTTTCAAAAGGAACGCCAGCTTATACACAGAGCCGTAGATCACTGAGAAGCTACGCGTTGAGTTTCGTGGGTGATTCAATGGCGCAGCTTCTCAGTGATACAGCTGACGGCGATTTACCGCTGATCAAAGAACCAGCTTTACTGACGAAATGCGCATAATATATTGTTCGATATATATCGCCAAGCCCTATATATATATATATACATATATATATACACACACACATGTATTATGCATTCATTTGGATGCAATTAATTGCAATTAATCAATTTGACATCACATAAATATTGATACATGACACCAAAAATATTAGCCACAAAATGAAGATTTTTTTTAAATACTATTAGCAAAATTAAATGATATTTATTGCTACTTATAGTAGATCCAGCTCTTCCACCTTTTTCTTTATGATGCGATAATTTTTGATGATAGCATCTGGCAGGAGAAGCGCTGATTGAAATGAGGCAGTTGGGCAGGAATTGAGCAGCGTCGACACATATGCAGGTTAATTTCACTGAATGCATCCAAGTGCTGAGCTAGAGGAGGTGGATGCCTGCTACGTCTATCTATAAAAGAGTGAACGGAAGAGGGAGGCTGAGACAGAGAAATAAAGAGTGCAAGACGGAGAGAGAGAGAGAGAGTGAAGGAGAGAGACGCCTGCCGCTTCGCCACCAGTCATCTGGGACTAGAAGCCTTTGATGAATTGTCGGGAGGATGCTGCAGGGGGTTGTGGGTAATGGGCAATGAAAGATTGGTCAGCCATGAAGGACATGTATGTACTCCTTATGTAGACTGTGTTACTTTGTTCTATAACTGCAACAAAAAAAAGAAAATAATGAGAGCAGCATCTGAGACTTGCAAGAAATTAATCAAAGGATACGGTCTCGTTCTGTGTGGGTTTTTGCTGAACGGGCAGATGAGGCCCCAGGAGTCTTTATATCCGGCTGCGCGTTATAAAACCGTTCCACCGCTGAAAAAAACAATTTAAACTTCCTCCAAACTCTTTCTACTGATGTGCCAGCAAAACGCATACGGTCCTGAAGGTGGCAGGGGTCTCAAACGACGTGACCCCTGGCGCATCCCACCCGAGCAACTGTTACCCCCCCCAAACTCTGTCCCCGGAACAGTGCCTGACTCTAGAGCCGTAGCTGTTTGCACTTTGAAGTCTTAAGCGCTTGCCTTTGGGTTAATCGCCTGTCTCCTGATCCTGGGCTTAGCCGCCCATCTCTGTACAGCATCTGCCTGTGTGCTCTGGCTGCTGGCATTGACAAAGAAAAAAAAGACTCCACATGGGTTAAAAATAACACCCTGTCCTCCTCCTCCTCCTCACCTTGGTCTTATGACTGTCGTGAAAGGTTGTTGTTTGCAAGCGAGGGTCCTGTACGAGTGGTCGACTCTCAATTTTCACTCCCTATAATTCTTTCTGTCAGGCTCACATGCAGCAAGCGAGCTTGCCATATGGATGATTATCTTTGCCATTTTATATTTTGAGCACAAGAGCAAAACGCAACAAGCTTCTTATTTTCACACTGTTTGAATTTTTTTTTTAATTGAAGAAGAAATGACTAGTTCACACTTCAATGTCACTTAGTCAATTATTTGTGAAATTTACAATTTCTAAATGGAAATTGTTTTCAGCTTCTTAAATCTTGTTATGCTACAAATTTAGTTTCCTTTTCCCCCATTTAGACATGATGGTGGTAAAAGAGATATATTTGGAAACATATCAAAGCAATTAAAATGGATTCATGAGTGCAAAAGACAACAGTTTCCTCCTTAAATAAGCAAAGCATTTTAGCCCTCAGCTTTCTAGACTGCATTAAATAACCCTTAAGTGAAATCACAAGGGGTGATGCACCCAAAAATAGTCTGCCCTGTAATCCCCAAGCTCATAGTAAACTAAAATAGGGTCTTCGATCTCCCCAAAATCCTGTGCCTGACCTCTCCAATAGAATACATTCATATTTAAAGTCTCAGATTGACATTAATTTGAATAATCATCTAGAATGTGACAAACATTCGAGCGTTTACTCCAAACCTGTATGATACAGAAGAAGTGTTTTTTTGTTTGTACAATAAAAGTCAATGGGGTTCATTGTTGTTTGGGACCTCACTGGCTTTCATTGTATAGATAAAAACACTTTTCTTCATAAACATTCTGTAAAAAAAGGTTTGGAAAACCATCCCTGTAAGGTCATATACTAATAAATTTGATGCATGAAAGACCTTTAATATGTGCATATCAACATCTCAACATTATCATCTAGTCGTGAACCGCTAGCCTTGACATCACAAATCTCTTCAGAACCCAAACGCAGAGCAACACCAAACGAAGTATGCGCCTTCCAGATGAATATTTAATAAAGATCTAATTTATTATTGATTTTCCTGCCTTTTCAGACAGCTCAAGTCCTGCATCCATCAAAGAATGTTACAACTCGTATCTCCAGGGGTCCGGCTCAGGATTAGAGATGCGCGAGCTTCGGATAGAGTACATCCTCTCACACATAGACAATATGAGATCACCACAGTCCAATATCAGTGGGACAACCTGCTTTTGAGGTAGGTGTGACACTCGCTGTGAGACTTGATATAGACATGTCAATTCTTCTGAAATAGCCAATATAATCCCTGATAATAATGCTCATCGTTCTGACTTATTAATATCTCTTGTATCATCCATGCTATTTCAGGGCTTTATGTTGTGTATAGAGTGAAAATATTTTACAAGTGCAAGTGTAACAAGCAATTTTTCAAGCTAATTAAATATATTTTTTTGAAATTAATAAAATTATATATAATTGAAATGACTCATTCTATACATTTCCATGACTTCTCCGGGCCTGGAAACCACAATATTCCCTGAAATTTCCATATTTTCCAAGATCCTGTAAAATCATAAGATCTACACACACTTTCCACAAATACGCTGTGACTGTAAAAACAAACAACCAAAAGAGTCTGCAAATACTAAAGACACACAACACAGACGGCATCTGTCCTTTCTTTCACCCAAAAGAGATTTGATGCCCTGCATTAGAGGATGTTCTTCCTTGTCCAACATCCAATGTTGTGTAAGTCTCTCCCTCTCCATTGGCTCTTCTGGAAATTAGATCGATACTCCGTGGAGAGACAGTGACCTTTTTCCTGGCCGGCTGATGGATTTGAAGGTTAAAAAAGGCATAAAATATTTTAGCCAGTCACCATCCCTCTAGAGAGCGAAGCAGGGAGGGGAGAGAAGGGAAGGCTGGGCTATTGGGTGAGAAGGTTTTTTTCAATTTTAGACATTATAGCAATTTTCCTGATGTCGCTTTTAATTTAGGAGACGAGCAGAGAACACAGCAGTGTTTCGCTTGGCTGTCTATGTGTGTGTGCGGGCGTAGTGCTCCAATGAGAACTTTTATTAGATTCACGATGCAGGATAATTAAATAGGCTGGCTTTGGTGGTGTCGTGAAGGGAAAGGATGGTTTGAAACAGCACAGCCACTTAAGGCAATCCCACTGATCAATATAATAGAAGCAAAGCTGTGGGTTATTACGGAAAAGCCAGTGATGCATGGAGAAATTCATTCTTTACTCTGCGATGTTGAAAAATTGAGATTACAGAGAAATTGTTCCACTTTCTAAAGTCATGAGCGAAGCAGGAGAAACCGTTAATGGTGTTCCAGTGCAAGTGTTCATAAATATTATCTGAATATGCTTCAGAAGTCAGCTGATCCTTAATGAAAGCAGAGCACTCTTGAATGATTATTGTAATTGCCATATGCAGAATAAGTTACATTAGGATTGATTTGTTTTAGGATGGAACATTCGCTCGTCTATACAGTCACGAAAATGCAAATGCCCAACTGCAAGATTTATATGTGTCTACCTATAGACAGCATCAGGGACTCTTGCCTTCCTGTGCATTAATGGTCTATTTCCTGAACAAACAGGATGTGGGAAACAGGCGGAGGAACAGATCAGAGGAAACCTGCACAGACCAGAGGAAGCCGCTGCACGCTGGCACTTTACCATCTGAGTTTAGTTAAACACTGTCTGAAACAATGAGGCGTCCATAACAATGAGGCATCTAGATGATCAGATTGATTTCCTGTGCTGCTTGGTGGGTGTGGATTAAGTTTGGTGTCAGCCGCGCTCTTGCCCTGACCATTTGGTGGCAGGCTCAGCGGTTAACGTTCCTGACCTGAAATCAGCAGCTGTTGCTTAATATGACTTCAATTCTAGCCCTCAATCTCTCAATCAGTGTGTACTGCAATGAGATACATGCCACGACAGCCGCACGTGTGGTGACAATTGGAAAAGAACGCAATGGCAGTGCAAGATCATATGACCTCAATCACATTACACTGCGGATGTGAATTCTGAGTAGTGACTAGTTTTAAATACAAACCTGAATGAAATATTGAGAAAAATATACGTTTTGTGAATAATTAATTTATACAAATAAACTTAATTTATTACGAAACATTTCATTATAATATTAAAAAAATTTAAAACTTACATTTAAGGAGATTAAAAAATATACTGTATTGTAATTAAATCACAATAATATATATTTTTTATAATAATTATGTATATATGTAGATAATAATTGTATAATAAAATATATTATAAAATAACTATAATAAAATAAACAACTATTCAAATATAAATGGCTAAAATATTTTATAATATGCAACTGTAATATAGTATACAGTTGTAATATCTATATTTAACTGAAAAAAAATATATATATATAGACACACACAACTATATTGCAAATTTATAGTAATTCATAGAAAAAAAAGTTAGTTATATATTATATAAGTTATATATGATGTGTGTGTGTGTGTGTGTACATATATATTAGGGAAAGTTATTGATAAAAAATTTTAAAATGATAAAAGTTCATGATACATCGATTTCAAAAAAGTTTGCATCAGTTGGCATTTGTTTCATGATGCATAATTTCTTACATATTTGCATTGGTAAAAACGCAGACTGGATTTCTCCTTTACTTCTCAAGTGCATTCAAGTCATGGTTATGTGAATATGACGCATCTCTACCGGATCTCAGCAGAACACAAGCGCTTTCTGAAAGTCACATAAAATATAGATTGCCATGGCAGCAGTAGAGCTGCATCTTCCACCAAATAATTACAATCAATCAAAGAAATAAAGCTAACTATCTGTACCATATTGAATTGCATAGGATCGTATTTTTCTCCATTGCATCGTATTGAATTAAATCGAATCGAATCTATGCACTGCATTGTTATAGGAGTGAACCCTATCATATTGCATCAGTACTTTAAATGTGTTGTACCGTTAGTTATGCATCGAGATGCGTATCGCATCAACCTCAGTTATGGAAATGCACATCCCTAATGCATAAAATATTTAATTATAGAATATATATTTAATCATAAATGAAACTTTTAAACAAACAGTACATTTGTGCAAAGTATCTATCAGTCAATGTTAATCAAAGGATTAATGTATAGATTAATCCTAAGTATATTTCAAGGATGTTAGATATGACTCAGCTGTACATGCTCAGCGTATTTCAATATTCTAACCTCTCTGCATTTCTGTATAAAATATAGCTTGTCATATTGCACAATGCAGCAGGATGCAGCGATGCTCTCCCAGCAGAGACAATAATGCACTAAAGTGAGATGTGTTGCTCTGCTGATAAGCCCTATAATTACATGCATAAATAATTAGGTCGGCAACTCTGCTGGGGTAAGCGTCTTGGACTTATGTTCTAGGAATCCAGGTTATGGCCCTGTCTTCACAGAAACTGCTCAATAAGCACAAAGAGGACACTTCCTTAATGGACAGGCTTAACTAAAAATTAAGAACAGAAAACAGCAGCATGCTGTAAATTATTCATGAATACAGCCAACTCTCTCTCTTTGTCCAAAGAGTGATTTAATTAAGCAAATGATAAATAAAGGAGAAGAATCATTGGTGTGGATGACAACAATGCAGAAGCCCAACAGATCAATACACCATAATAATGGAGTGACCGGTGGCGATAATCGACCTAAACAGAGAACCAGTGCACAATCAATGACTTGTCTAATTGAAACACACTCAGAATCTTCGGATAGAGTTTGTTTGACTGAGTTAACACTGTTCATTAATAAATGTATGATCAAAATGTCCCTCTTCGTTTCATTCTGTGACTATATTCATGGGTCCATGGGATTAAGCTTTTTATTATAAAATCTTATATAATTGTAGAAGGAAGGAAGTGAGGCCTCACCTGTTTGACACGGTCAGGGTTGACGGTGGTCTGTGGCTGAAGTATGCTAACCGGCTCTGTTTTCTGAGCGCTCTGAGGCATCTCCCGCACCTTCTCTGCGATGAAATCATGGACGCTGTTCAGCGCCTCTACGGTGCCCTGGATCAAGCAGACACGCTCTGTTGTTCCTAAAGGAGACACACAACGAGAATTATAGTTTAGGCTCTGTGTGATTTACAGATGTTGTCTAAGGTGTGCAGGGTGTGTTTTCTCAGTGCAGTGATGAGGTGAGGGCCAAAGGAGCATGTTTTCGGTGTAATAAAGTTTCCACTGCATTGTTCCAACATGCTTCAGTATTTTCCATGTCACTTTTTTTTTTTTAAATCACATGACCAGAACATTTTTCAAATGCTTTAAATTTAGTACTGTGAAATCGATTGATTGATTGAAATAAAAGTCTGTACTTGCATAACATATAAATACTTTTGTT
>JAUCMU010000027.1:12324100-12337142 GCA_032275025.1 Enteromius treurensis | reverse complement strand
ATATATATATATATATATATACATACATACACACACATGCATAAGCTTAAACTTATGCATGTGTGTGTATGTATGTATGTTTATATATATATATATATATATGTATATATATATATATAAATATTATTATATTATATTAAAATAATTATTGTCAAATGACCAATAAATTATATACTATTGTTCAAAATGTTTTGACAAAATATATATATAAATAAATATATATATATATATATATATATGACATATTTTATATATCTATGAATAAATGTTACAGTTCTATAGACTATATGTCACCTTATACAAGCTCCCTGTAGTTATCTATCAATGCATATACTCAAAAACATTTCTGCAGGAACCCAAAGTTGTTTTACTACTGCTGGTGTAAGACTGAGGTTGTACAGCATGTTCTTGCGATTGATGGTGTTTGGAACTAAAACGTTGATGGAATGCTTTTTTCCTTACATAGAAGCAGCATAAAATATCATCAGCTGACAACACGAGGAATCACTGATAACAGAGGGCTTACTTTCTGTTTTTACTCCGCTAAATCTTATAATATCATGGCGCATTGTTTGTGTGACAGCTACGTACAGCGATAAGTATCATACGTGTTATCAGAGAGCGAATCAGTCAGTGGCTGGGCCATCAATCATGTTACACTAGAGACTACAGACATTGTGTTAGGAGACAAACAACCAGCATTAGAGCATCTGCCCATGTAAATACCATGGATCTATGTACATGCAGACTGAAGTTATGGGAGCAGCTGCAATAACAGTCGCCTGGCAATGCTACTATTTTTGGCAGCCTATTCACAGAAAGCCTTCCGTTAGACGCCCCAAAGTCTCCACTTTCAATTAATTCTGATACAATATCAGCATTTTGACTCTAATTCCACAGAACATGAGGTTAAATGCATGCACACACGCGTACATTCACCATTGTTTTAACGGTGCAGGCTCTAAAGGAATTAACTGACTGCAGTTCTCTGATTGGTTACTAATCCTTCTACACTATAACATTTTGCCCGAAAGCGTGCTTCTGAGACATTTATCCTTCAAAACCCACCCAAAAATCACACTGCGCCATAACAGAGGCAGTCAAACATGGCCATTCAGATTTAAAAATAAAAAACAAAATCCACAAAAGCAAGTAGAGGGGGAAAAAACCTCATCCAGACTGATCCGAAGCCAGGATCTCTTGGCTCCCGAGAGGTTGGGAAGCGAATCGGCCCTTATCGGCACGGCGCAGTAGGGTTTTCCGGTTTCCTTTTAACCTTCTATTGTTTACTAGCATGAAAATAATTGGGTTCGAGCCCAGACTAGCTATATGAAGCCGTGTTAATACGCTCAAATTAAGGAATCTCAGGATCATGGATGGGATCTTACAAAAAGAAAAGGGAAAAAAGCTTTGCTGAGCTCCTGACAGCTGGCGGCCCGAGAGTAATCTGTGGCAGACCAATCGGGGTGGTAGATTATTAGAGCAGAGATCACCATTGTTTTGGCAAGGAGATGAGGGGGGTAGGGTGTGGACAACACCGGTCAAACAACTGTCAGAGAACCAGGGCTATATTTTTCTGGTATAAACATACACGCAATAAACTGCATATAGGCAGAGTTATGCTGGCAAACAAGCAGAAAGCTTATGTGCTGACTGTCTGGATGAAGAGGTGCTGGAGAGGTTGTGATATGTCTGTTGTGAGATACTCAGCGGGATATGGGAAGAGGTGGGGGGAGTTTAGAAAGAGGTCACTGAGGATCTTCTTCCCTCCTGCAAACAGAAGGGTCACTTTCTGACACACGTTTAGGTTTCTATCCATGGAGCTCATTGAAAGTGATGGGCAGTTTGCTTTACCACCCATCTAAGCACATAAACACCCCCCCACACACACACCCCAATGGCTCATTGCCTTGTCATCAGTGTCCACAACAAGAAATAGTACACATAGTAGGGCTCTGCAATGTTTTATATACACACAATATTTTCTATATTGTTTGGCTGACGATATAAAATTAGCCAACCTTTACATATTAATTGAGACAGAATAGATCAAAAACTATTATATATACTTTTTTTTTCATTTGATCCATGTGTGTGTGTGTGTGTGTGTGTGCACATGACATTACAAAAACATTTTCATCCAAGAATCTTAATAAAACATTAATAATAATTTTAATAATAATAAGTGTTTTGTCCCAAATCAGCATACTAGGCTCATGTGACACCAAAGACTTTACTAGAATTAATTACATTGTAAATATATTACAATAAACAAACAAAAAAAAATCTGTAATTATTTTACAGTATTACCATAATGCATTGTTGCACCTTAATGAAATATTTATTACAAAAACATAAAAGACCTCAAACAGTAATATAATTCTGGCATCTTTGATACATTTTATAAAAATTATAAATTATATATATATTTGATAAAAAATGTATTTTAAAAATATATTTGATAAATTATAAAATATTTGATAAAAAATATTAGATTATATACATTTCTTATTTTTGGTAATTTAGTAAAAAATAAAAATGCTTTTTATTCAGATTTATTTTTATTAAATTACTACTGTCTTCTGCTATGAAATCATAGTTTCTCTAATTTAGGGGAAAAAAAGAAAATAAATAAAATAAGTAGTGAGATACATATATAATAAATATCATGAAAAGGATTTTTATTTAGAAATACATTTAGAAATATAATTATTCTGCATAGCACTAGTACACGGTGAATGAATGCCAGCTGTGCAGGCGGCAGTTAAAAATTTTGATTCTGATACAGGCCCTGTGAGTCACTGTGCTGCTTCTAAAATTAAGGGTTTGGTCTCCATCCATATAGACACGGAGGCTAGAGACTAATAGGCATATTAATCACTGATTTCAGAATAAGTGCAAACTCTGTGCTACAGTAGTAGCATTTAAAGAAACACGTACGGCTTACAGTAAAGACCAAGAGTTAAAACTAAGAAAAGGTATTGGGCAGTGTGGAGGTGTATTATATAGTTGCCTTGGGAATGCCTACTTGGCTCTGTTCACTCTTGTGCTAAATTGTTTTTATACAGTTGTTAAGTAGATGAGTCATTCATTCCTTGTTCTTGTTTCTAGATGGAGCACCTCTTTGGTTATTTAGCTACTGAAAACATTGACAAACATCATTATTGTTATTATTACTGCACGGGCTATCCTATCTTTCTTTACAGGAATGCCAATTTCTCCCCCCAAAAGCATATAAAAAAAGAGGGGCCTGTTTTGTGTAGTTGTGTGAGTGATGAAGTGTCTGGAAGGCTGTTCTAAAGAATAACTCCATCATGACTTCAAAACTTGCAGCAAAAGACAATGTAAGTCCATAAGGGGCCCTAAACGAAACCACATGAGTATGAACAAAACATTAACATGTACTGTATGGAATGTAATGTTAGCTCATTAAAGAAAGAGTCAGTTAAACCAGGTTTAGTGCTGCAGTGTGAGGTAATGCCTAGAGTGGACAGAAACATGGTGGCTCATAGCTTGGATGGATATTTTGGTCATTTTGTTTACTAGGTGAATCATTTCATAGAAAGTGGGATGGTTTAAGAGAAGTATGGATCTGCATTGTTTTGTTGGTCATTGTACAGACGTCAGACTGACGTACATGGCCGGACACAGTTTTTTTTTTTAAGGTGTGTCAGGTTAAAAATAGCCCAGAAACACGTCTCAAGACCACAGCTCTGTCTAGCTGTTTGAAAAGGAGAATACGTCCAGTGTGAACGCCCTCTAATCTCTCCTCAGAGCACTGCTGCTGCTGCCACAGACTCAGTGTTGGCGCAAATTGACGTCAAGTGTGGTAGGCACTGTTGAAAATGACGCCATAACCAAACTTGAAATGAAGAAAAAAAATGGGAGATGTCGACCAATTTGGCATCGTACGATGTCTAATGTGAAACAGCGCGATGGACGATGGCATCGTAGTCGTAGGTGTCGGTTGTTGCCCACAACTGGCAAAAATAACAGTGTACATGCGAGCAGGTGAGAGAAGATTGAGCGCAGGAATGATCGAGGGTTTGAAATGAGCTTGCGGGCCCCGTTTCTTCGCATGTGCGTCTGTTTTCCTCTCAGGGAAATTATTTACCGCGCTCGACAGCATCAGTGGTGCACTCGCTTATTAATGGCATAGATTTGCCGCCATAGATTAAGTATGTTTTTCGCGAGCTGGTTGCTGCTGCTGCGGCGGGGCGGAGGATCATGATGTCTATGGGCGATGAACGATGGCATCGTCTATCGACCCAACCCTAATATGTGTTTCATCATTACTGAGGACTCTTCTACTTGTTACCACAAAAAGGGTGCATGGAGAAACTTCTGTTGTGTTCAACATAAGAGAGAAACTCATAACAGTTTAGAATGCCATCAGGGTGAGTAAATTATGCCAAAATTGCCATTTTTGTATGAACTATTCCTTTAATTCAGGCATGGTTGAATAGGATAGGATAGGATAGGATAAGGGGAAAAAATGTTTAATGTATACTCAACCATACTCTTATCATTTTAGTAATGTTAATCATTTTGAAAAATAATAAATCACTAACCGCTTTGCCCTAAACTATATAAAAGCAAAATCAGCTTATATGTGACATGTTGTTTCCTAAATCAGTTTAAATTAAATTAAAAAAAAAATCTTTGATGTTTAAAGTAGTAAATGTTTAAAAAAACAAAACAAAGAAAACATAATCAGGTTTAATGTGGCAGATTTAATTTTCTAAACTATTAAGTAAAAATAAGATTAAAGCAAGTAGATGTTTCTCAAAATTAAAAAAAAACACAAAAAACAATTAGGTTTAAAGACGTGGAACTATTGTTTTTGCCTTAACTGTTGTTAACTTAAAACTAGTAAATAAATGAAGGCAGTAGATGATTCCTAAACTAGATGCCCAGAGCTTGTCCATAGGGAGAATCATAGTGCACTGTCATGTAGGTCACAAATGCTGATCACAAGCTCTCACAACATCAAAGCTGCAAGATGGCTTGACTCATTGATTGACAGGACTCTGAATCCAAAGAAATGACCACAGCGAGCTCAATAACCAATTAAACTGTTGTGTACCTCATGACCAATGACACCAGCTGCTAGGACACATGGACAGTCTTTCAGAAGACACACCATGCGGGACGGTCCAAGAAGCGTCTCTACACGCTATAACAGTACGAGAACATTTTGACAAGCTTCCTGATTGCCTTCCTTCCAAATAGTCCAACCGCGGCCCTAGAGATTTCATGAACATACAACCCTGCCCGTGGATGAGGTTACAGATGTTTCCTGGATTTGGTGTCAGGAGAAAGAAACCAGGGAGGGGGACGAGAGAGAGAGAGAGAGGGGAAGAATGAGTTGGGAAGGTGGGGGGATTAAAAAAGCCTTCTCCCTTCCTCAGTGAGTCGTATTTTCCTGTCTGCTCATCTAAGGGCTTCTGATTGCAGCCTCCACATACACGAGTCCCACAGGAGCACGTGGGTCATTGTTTCAACATGGAGCACCCACTACGAGATGAAGTGTTGCGGGGACGGGCAAATTAAAACAGGGGACACCTGGGTCCTGTTGGTGTCAGCGTGCACCGTATTGTTAATAACTACTTGAATGTTTGGGAGGGGGCCAGTCCAGGCATATGACATAAGACACATCACCACAGCAACTGGCAGACCCGGAAAATATTGTGGGGCAGCTGCTGATGACGTAATGTGTTTTTATTTTAAAACAGAAAGGACGGGGTGTTGCATGTGCTTATGTAATCACCAACAGTAAAGAGGAAGAAGAAAGATGGGGATTGGAAATTCGGAGAGAGTTTCCATTTAAATCTCTTTATGCTCTCTGAATCTGTATTTTATAGTCTGTCAAGCTGGATGGATGCTCCAAACCCAGATATTTCTTTATGGGCCTACACTACCCCATGTAAGCAGTCACTAGGGCAGATGGGAACCTTTCTTTCCAAGTCTTCTTAAAGAGATAGTTCAACCAAAGAAGAAAATGAATGAAGTCACTTCTTAGAAATCGATGATTCCGTGAAGAAACTGTAACATTTCCACTGCTGCACTGAAGGTTTTTTTATAGTGAAAATATATATATATTTTTTAAATATTCTTCATAGTAAGAAAAAAATAATAGCAAGGTTCTATGGAGAACTCTTTGGGATATTTATTTTCAAGAATGTATAATGAAAGTTAATGGGGTCCAAAACAACATTGGACCATGCTGACTTTCACTGTATGGACAATAAAAAATACTATTTTGTGACAGAATAAAAGCAAGTAATATAGGTTTGAAACCAAAAAAATGTCACTTTTGGATGAACGATCCCTTTAGTCAATTCAGCTCTGCTTTTCCAATGGAACAAGCCTCTTTAAACAGCAGAGGAGGGATAGAAGGGTCTCCAAAGAATAACAAAGGATCTGGAAGAAAGAGTGAATTCCTCTTCAGTGATGTCACTCTTATTGAGAAGTGCCGGGTTTGTCCACCCCTTTTCCTCAGTTTGACCTAAGCCGTCCCCAGCCCCCAACATCTATAGTGACGTCGCCATGGTTACGGGGCCCATGGCGTGCAAACAGCTGAAGAGATGCCTGGGCTGGGATCCTGTCCTCATCTCATTCTCTAATGTTCTCTCTCACCCTCTCAAGACCTTTCCTGCACACCCCTTCAAGACCTCACAGGGGGACAAAGACAGAGCAAGAGACAAAACAACAGGCAGCGAGTGAGAGAGAAAGACACAGCGAGGAAGGGAATGCGATAAAAGGAAAAGCGAATGAGATTCTTTATTCAGTATGTCCAACTCACCAATAAAGAAAGGAAAGAGAGGGTAACATTACTCAGAAAGAAACTTAACTCTACGAAAAGAAAGATGAAGAACGAAAAAAGAGGTGGGAGATGGGAAGGGGGGGGGGGGATCTAAACTTTCCTGCCAGGTGCTTAACACTATTTCAAAGGCCCTTGGGAGCTTTTCCACTTTAGCTTAAGAGCGGATATTTGCCTCAAATTGTATAATCTGTGCATTTTACATGTGATTAATGTAGGGCTGTCAATATGAGACAAAAAAAAGTTAATAATGCTTCCAGGCCTGTGCGAACAAATCATCATTGGAGCAAACTGTAACTGAAATACCACCGTAATGTGATGATGAGTCATCCAAGATGCTTCTTTTCATTTAAAAGTAGATTTTTTTTCAAAAGATAAAGTGGTTAATACAATACATTTGGCACTATAGGGTAAATAATTAAAAATAACAACAACAAAAATAATTTGATCTTACTGTTTTCATGAATATGCAGCCCTAAAAAATTTGCATTTTGGTATAAAAAATTTTTTAACCAAAAATCATTATATATATATATATATATATATATATATATATATATGTTAAAAAATATGTAAAACATTAATATTGTGAAATATTATTACAATTAGTACAGTATTATTACATTATTACATATTATTACAAATTTTCAGCATCATTACTCCAGTCTTCAGTGTCATCCTTTTTAAATTTTTAATATTTTTAATTATTTTCAATGTTGAAAACAGTTGTGCTGCTTAATATTCTTGTGGAAACTATGATACGTTTTCAGTATTCTTTGACGAATAGAAAACATTTATTTTAAACGTCTATTCTCTGCAGATTTGTGGTAATTTTGTTCAATTTACTGCCATTTCAAGTAATAGTACAGGTTATTAAGAAAAGCAAATGAATGACAGCCTAGTAGGGATGCAACGATTGCACATTTTGTTGGTACGATTATAGTCTGAAGAATAATCACGCTTTTGCGATTATGACGATTATTATGCATTTATTCACCATGGTTTTTATTTATGATTAATATTACAAATAAAAAGTAAATAAAAGTTTCTTAAGTATTATTAATATACGACTAATATTAACTGTATTTAACCCACAGGGGAAACTATTACTGATGATGGAAATTAACTAAAATATTATTATTATCAACTGCCATCCATAGGCCATCCATCTTACAGCACTTTCATTTCTTTCTTATCTGAAGTGGTCACAATGCTGAGCTAACGAGCTCATAACTACGCGTCAGGTGGTTCACGCCGTGCATTAAAATCGTTCAATGTTCATCTAGCCGTCCGTTATTCATTATGCATTCATCCTTTAGCAGCAGTCTTTTACGGCAATATTTAAATGACACCTTTTGGGTGTACACAAAATGGTCTCACACTGTCAGCAGGAAATAGAGGATCTGTTTAGTCCTCTGTCACAGTTAATATTGCGTGTAGTAATCTCGGTGGTCCGTGTCTCTATAAGCGCATCATTTAAGCCGTTGCACCGCTAGTGTAAATCTGTTTTAGTTTTGCAATAGTCCTGTTCTGTCTAACAGAAAAAATGGGTTTAGTGGAACCTTTACTGTTAATTAACCGTGAAGATTTTAATCGTGGTTAATAGCGAAACCGGTTAATCACAGCATCCCTACAGCCTAGATATATTTCTTACATTCCACATATGAAACGAATAAAAAGCAGGGTCCATGAGCTTAGACACTGACTCACAGTTGATGAGGAAATGACTCAAGAGGCAACTAAGGCCAACTCCACGGGTGTGTTATGCAGATTTCTGAAGAGGGAACTGCATTTGGAGATGGTTAATCTCAAGGGACAAAAAAAAAAAAAAAAGGCCACAATTGCCAAAATGGGATGTTTCAAAAGACACATCTGAGTTTGTAATCCTATGTGACTCGCTTCTTCAACTCACATTTCACAAACCTAAGCCCTGAAGATCACAAGCAGCTATTTACTGTCATAAATCCGCTACATACAAACCCAATAGTCAAATAGGAACGTGGAGTTATTTCTGGACAAACACCTCGCGTTCTGACAGAGGGCTCTCTCAACGCGAACTCAAACCAACAAGCTGGAGGTATAACAAACTAGTCTGAGCGGCATTTCACTAAACACTCACGACTTTGCCGTTTGCATCACCAATAACTGCATGAGTTATGTCTTCCAATAAATATATCACAAGGTATTTTCAGCATTCTTTTTTTCTAAAAGAGTTACAGTCCCCTGATTTACGGCTGCTGACGTTTAAACAGAGCAGTTGCCTTCGCCTTGCAGGGGCACGGAGAGAAGGTGTAAAATCCATGGATGCTTTAGTGTTTGCTCCTTGTTAGAGGAGACTCCGCTTTACAGCCAATGAATGCACTGCTGAAATGATTTCAAGTGTTACACAGACTACGGTTTCACTCGGACCTTCCGCACACTTGTGAAGGATTATGGATATTTTTAATTGTTTCTAGACATGTGCATTGAACACTGGGACCGAGACTCCATTGCAAATGCATTGCATCTGTGTTTGTGAAGATTTATTAAAAACATCTCTCCTCGAGAGGTTCCTGTGGATTAGTTTAGTTAGCACATGGGTCCAGCTTACTTGATGCAACCAAACATCTGCTCAGCCAAATACAAGGAGATCCAACGCATGTACAACAGCTTGTTATGCTGAACCAAGTATAATGCCTGACCCAGTAATATGCTCATGTTCCAAAATGTTTGCTTGTGCACACCTACTCAAAAGCCACCTTTATGTATCAGTTCACTTCTAAACATGCTTGATTTAAACTACAAGTGCAGGAATTCTATCACACACACACACACACTTAATCTACACCACTGTATCCCAGCGTGCATCTGCAATCTCCAAAAAGACCGGTGTTGTAATCCGAGCTGGTGTGAATTCCGGGCCTGCACAAATGATTCAGTGACTGATGGTCATCTACATTAGGCTATAGAGGAGAGAGTAACCCACTGGCCCCATAATTCAGTACGCTGTGAATGGACAACCTATTTGAGATCTCTTCTCTGCCTCCTTTTGTCCCTCCTACCTTTAGCTGTAGTAAGGAGAAAAGTGAGCAAGATGATGGAGAGGTTGTGTCACGATCCCTCTGTCATCACATTCCCAGTTTGCTCCCAACAAAAGCGAAACTCTTAAGTCATTTGTTAAGTATCTGTCAGTATCTCTATTTTGTCTACTTAGCCTAAGGATTTTTGTGCTATTAAAATATTTTGAATTTAGTGTTTATATGTCATGCAAAAATATATGATATTTTCCTTATTTATGTTTTATTTATTTATATGCTTAAAATATGATGATTATTATTAGTAACGTTCTATGAATTAAACAAATCAATGCACAAGTGTATTATTATTATTGCAATAGTACTATTGTAAAAATTTAATTTAATAATGATAATAATATATAATAATTTTTGTTTGTAAAACAACACTTTAAAATGACAACATTTATGTTTTAAGATTTTATAAATTAAGATTTATTTGTAATAAGGTCTATTATACAAAGCAGGAATTTGTGTAAATACAAGGGGGGAAAAATCACATATCTGCATAATATAGTTTTATTTATGTTACAGTTTGAATGGATTAATTGGATGAGCTAGCTAGTCCTGTAACTTGGAAAATAAACACTGTGTATTAAACACAGACAGCTACATTAGCTAAAGGATTGCATTTGCATGATCGAAAACTAGTATGATTAGGATGATGCAGAGCAACTGGAAAATGTGCAGTTTTTGCTACAATATCAGAATGCTAACGCAGCCTAGCCTGTTTGCAAACCTCCCAAATGTTTCCTTCCTAAATCTACATCTAAGTGCTTTTCCCGTCCACATACTCGGTGTCCTCAACTCCTTGAACGCATCTCCCTGCGGAGGGATTGGGTTCCACACAAGTGCTCGGAGCCCAACACACACCTGTCCCTGCTTGCCTGCTGTCCATCAAAGATGTCTAAACACTGCTCGCCTGAACGATAGGCAGACTGAGTCAGCTGGCATGGCTGCTCCAAACAACCTACAACAAGAACATCCAAAACTGCTGCCGCTTTCCCCCAAAGCTGTCATGTCCTAGCACCGCTAATTGCTAAGAGTTGTCTTTGGTCTGGGCCTCCTCCGCTGCCCTGTGAGTCATCTCCTCCGAGCCCTGAAGATCCAGGGCCAGCTTTCTGCTCTGGTTCTTTATCAGTGTTTTCAGTGTCTCCAAGCCAAGTTTCTCCAGCCTACTCCTTATCGCAGCCCTTTAGCACTAACTTCTTTTCGTCTGTTACGAGAGACCACCATAAGAGCTTTTTTCCATTGTTATTTTCTGTCCCATGTTTTCAGTTTTTTACTTTTCATAATGTGTATTAATCTGCTCAGAGTTTACTCAACAGATGACCTTATCCATAGCAACGCGAGAATGCCTGCCGTTTTACATCATGCACACAATCTGTTCCCCATTTCATACAGCTGGAATTCGAGTGAGGCAATGGGGTTGAGGAGCCAAGCAAGGCCGGAGAAGTCAACCTGAAAATGAGACACCCCCACCGCCTTCTAAGGCTCCCAGCACCATGAGAATACACTGACAGGCGTGCAGAAATAAAGAGAGTTTGAAATGAACATGCACTGCGTGCAGTTGCCAACATATGAATGGATCTCGCATGTGCATGCAGATGTGCAGACAGAAGGCGTATGTTGTAACTCAGAGCTGGCGGTCCAAAAACGACTCTCTGGTAGCAGCCACGTCACTTCTCAGAAGTCAGTTGGGTTTAATTGAAGAATTGGCTTCTTTTCAATTTGGGAGTGTGGATGTGAATTGAACTGGCCACACCCCACAGGAAGTCGAACTCAAATGGCAGGAAGAGGAAATTTATTGAATAGTGTGCAACATCGACCCACCCACTTTTTCAACAGCCTGGGTTATGGAAGTCATTTTTACATTCATTTTTCCCATAGGGATTTATAAGGATTCACAGGGATTCCAAGTCTTCATTACAGAGTTAATAAAACGTGAACCACACCAACCAGCTTGGTTGGAATGCAGAAAAAACACAAGACACTTCTGTCAGTGAGGGAAAGAACTACGATCTTAAACTTTTATACTTAAAGTCTGTTCAATTGAAGCAACTCATTTTGTACTTAATGCGCTTTAATTGTGTGGAAATGGTGCTGAAGTCCAATTGAAGATATACTGAAGTATTTTTGATTGTGCTAAAGTGGAATTTCTGCAAGTACACTTCAGGCACATTTTAAATATCTTGCATTTAAAGACTGATATTAATGCACACAATCCACATAAACAGTGACATTAAAATAGGCTTAATAATAATAAGAAATGTGCATTGCAGTAGAACTCCCAATAAAGTTTAATTATAATTTTTATATCAGTCTCAATCGATATATGAGTAAATATGTTAACAGATTTTAACTATACTTAGTCTGACATATTTATAATATTATGGATTTTGGAAAAAATGACCTTTCATGCAGTGTGAAAGAAAACATGAAAACAAAGTTTTAAAACAGTAAGTGCTCTGTGTAAGTTATTGTATCTCAAAAGTCATTTTTCAAATGAATCCCAAGCTGTTTCATGTTTTTGACACCAAAATGAAAATTAGCATATTGCCTGCCCACTTCTTGCACAGACAGACCTGGTAAAACTTGACTTGATCAGTCCGTTTTCCCATTGGTCTGAATGGAAATACAAATTCATTCTTTGCCACTAGGTTCCGCTTTTGGACAGTAAAAAATAACAGCACTGTGCTCACAAACACAGCTTTTATTTTTAAAGGGAAATTAAATTGACCAATCACTGTAGATTAGCATTATGCAAAGGAGGGGTTTGGAAAAATAAATCGTTTAGTAAATTGTTTGGGCATCGTTGAGCAAATAAATAAATGCATATTATAAGACAATAAGTGTTTTTTGACCTTGCGTGCATGTCAACCTGTTGTTGTGGACTCCCACAACCAAAATATAAACCTTTCATAACTAGGGTTGTAACGGTTCACAAAAATCACGGTTCGGTTCGATACGATACAGTAGTGTCAAGGTTCGGTATGTTTTTGGTACGGCAAAAAGACAATAAAAAAAGCGATTTTTTTTTTTTTTTTGGGGGGGTTTCTTCTTAGCAGCAAATACAGAAGTGTTTTGGTAAAGTCAGCCTTGGATGGTATTTATTGATTAATTAAAACTTAATAAAAAGTAGATTTGAGCCATTTCAAATCGTGAA
>JAUCMU010000027.1:12301191-12324000 GCA_032275025.1 Enteromius treurensis | reverse complement strand
AAGATGCAGCTCTGGTTAAACAGCTGGATGTTGGGTTGAAATGCCTAACGTTACCTGAATGCCGCGGGTGATAGTTTATAATGTGTGTGTTTCTGGTTCTCGTCTGTTTGGGGGTGGGAGGAGCAGACGCGGTTTCCCTGTCTCGTCTTTTGCGCTGCCTTGTTGAGTGTAACACTTTACACAGTTCATTCTCTTTTTTTTTTTTTTTTTTTCTGAATCGTTTGGTTCGTATACGTACCGAACCGAAAGCCTCGTACCGAACGGTTCGATTCGATTCGACGTATCGTTACACCCCCATTCATAACCCATAATAGGGACACATTAAATATAATACTTTTTGTAATAGGGCTGCAATTGTCTTATTTTGCTTTCCCACTAATTATATTCCTTTGCAATTCTGTTCATTTCAAAACTACTCCATTACATGCAAATTGCAAATTCGGCATCCTGATTGCTATTGCAATTTAAACTCAACCTCAAATTTGGGAATTATTTAAGAACTGAAAAAGCTTTATTTATTTATTTCTGAACAATGCACATCCCTGCTGCTCAGGGACAATCATGACACTGCCTCAGGTCAGCTTGTGCAGCACTATGGAGTCGCTTGACTTGCCGTACAATTAGGATTCAGCTCCAAAACCCCTTTATCCCGCCTTAGGTTAACGTACAGCTCATGTCAAAAAGGACACGATCAGCACTGCCTGTCAGGAGAAGTTTCATTTTGCTGCAGCTGCCAAAATGCACACGTAACCAGAGCTATTATCCAGCTCTGCTGAGGGAGTTTCAGGAGTTAGCAAACGCCACTCCGAATGAAGAAGCTCCCCGTTAGGAACTGAGAAGCATTACACTGGTTTCTACGGTTAAAAGGTGTGGGTGTCTCACAATCCACTTGGCTTTCATCCTCCTTCCTGAAATTTGGCATGGAGCTCACGGCGCTGGCCAGTCAACCCCTGTGCAGTAAAGTGCTAACATTTCATGACAAAGGAGGCTCTGAAATGCTGCCCCTCTGCCTGCACCTGCCCTGCGTGGGCAAGAGAGGTGAAACAGTGGGTATGAAGGTTGAAAGCGCTGATTGTGAAATCTTCAACGCACATGTGGGTCTTCCCCCTTTTTTCGCTTCAGGTTTTAGCATGAAAACTTGAGAGGCTAGTAATCTAAGACAAACAGAAATCAGTCTTTTAAAGGTGCTTTATTCTCACTTATTTGCTTGATCTCATTTGGGAAAGCCCAAGTGGTGCATCAACTAAACGTCTTGGGGAACATTTGGCTTTGGCGATAGCTGAGAAGCAAATAGCAATTAGCAATCAGCAAAATAGCAATTAGCAATCTTCTTTGTGTCTGCGGTCGAAGGTTTCATGTGACTGAAAAGGCAACATCATACAGCCTGGCTACAACAAGAATAGCAAACTATAATCTGCGTCTTTGTTTCACTTGACTCCAGGCCAGAAATTACAAAGTCACAGGGATGACAAGATATTAGCTTTAGAACTCAGAAAAACAGGTTCCAAATAAAGACATGCTAAACGTTCTTTTGTACTTTACTCAAGAGTGCAGTGGCTTAACCAAATTATGTCATCACTCATACATTTGCCTTTTGCCATTTATAAAATTATCTATTTATATATATATATATACACACACACACACACACACACAATAATTAAAATAAAAACCATTAATTGAATATAAACATTAACTTAAGTAAAATATAACAGTTTTATGTATAAAATAATATTTTAAAATATTTCTATATTATAAAATATATAATATAAAATTATATATAATTTATGAAATGTAATATACAAATTATAAACAAACAGTTTTATTTTATATAATTATATTTTGTTATGTGAAATAAATGTTAACTGAAAAAAATAAATGATAAAAATCTATTTTAATTCAGCTATAGTTGACAAGGCCACATTCCTAATTTAGTTTTACTTTGTTTATCTGCATGTACTAAAAGAACTAATACTAAAATGAAAAATAAATATGAAAAAACTACTTTGACAAAATATTTTAAAGTAATTTTTACCTAAAATTAAACTGAAAGCAGAGAATATACAAATAAAATGTAATTCAAAATATTAAACTACAATATTATCTAAACACTATGATATACATATGTATTGTTTATATTACTATATATATATATATATGTGTGTGTGTGTGTGTGTTATACTATAAAACAATATACAATAAATATTGCATTTCGTTTCAAAACTGAACATTGTTTTAATGTTTTGTAGGTTTTCTTTGTTAATGTCAACAATTAAAGCTGCAACAACCAAAAGATGCCAAGACAAAGTGACCGATACAATTGGTTAAGGTCAGCAGACGGCACCCGTCCTCATGCTACATAATTCTTCAAGGCCATGGTCATGTGACCGTCTCCGGACATCCCCTTGAGGAACAACTGTTCTCTCCAACTCCAAAGCTGACCCACAAACTCACCCGCTCAATCAACCTTTGCTCCAGCGCCAAAGGTGATCAAACAGACTCTATCTCATAAGTATATATCAAATAGCAGTCTTACATTTGGATATCTGTGCATGCAAATTCCCAAATGCATGCTCACCAACCCAAAGTCGATGCACAGACACACGCTACTCCTACGGGGCTAAAGGGGTCAAAGATAATTAGCCGTGGCCGATCTGTTGCAATTAATACGAGCATACAGGCGCTGTGTTGAAGGGAGCGTTTGGACAGCTGACGGGGGAGGCAGGAGACATGAATCACTGGTCTGGTGGGCTCAAGGTGGTAGTGAGCGTATGAGAGAGGGAAAGGGAGTTCGGGGGGTCATTCAATGGGGATTAGAGATTTTGGGAGGCAAATGGGCGGAGCAGGAGGCAGCTGCGGAACTCTGTGCTTTTAGAGGCTCTGTTGAGGCACAGAGGGGGAGCTTTGTCCCCTCTGCGAGGAGGCTGGATCTGCTCCAAAAAGAAACCCACCGCCAACACTCAATACTCTTCTTTGTCATCCCTCACCACCTTCCGTTTTTGAGGAAAGGTGCCCCCCTACTCTACACAATGCAGCTTTCCATTGTCCTAATCTTATGTAAGGGGCTTTTCTTATTTAAGCCCCAAATGTCTCAGTGCAAATGCTAAATTGCCCCAGCGCAGGACACACGCATTAAATGATTTTGCACTTATAACCTCATTATGCAACGGGAATGCCACAGCAACCGGCAGGGCAGGTGTCATCATGGGTGGATCTGCGATTATAGAAATGCGCTGCAGGCCTTTGTGTCTTTTGATTGTGATTCAGTGCAAAAATGATTATTAATCAAATGGCTTGATTAACATGGCGATGTTTGATTAAAGATTGCTTCCAAATAATTATTCCGTGGAATAAGGATCGGAATAAAACTTTATTATTTATTAATGCTAATGTGTTGCTCAAAATTATACATATATTTTTAAATGACACCAGTTATCATTCCAGTTAATTTAGAGATGTGTATCTGTATTATTTTACAGAAATCCATTAATTACTTTGTTAATTGTAAATGTTAAGCAATATAATAATAATATTTCATATAACATTTATTAAAATTGTACACTTAATTTTATTTTAACAAATATATCAATGCTACAGCATATTAATTATTTTATAGTAATACAATATTTTTTTTAAAGGTATGGTTAACTTAGTGATGTTTGATTTTGCCTATATGCATAACTTAATTATTAAATTTTTTTATTTAATTAAATGTCTGTATTTTAGTTCAGAAATCAAATAAAATATGTTAAATCTAAATTTTTATTACTTTTCATTTCATAAAAATTCTACATAAAATTCTACTAAAATGTTTTTGTTTGTTTGTTTTTTAACGCTAATACATGAATAATTACAAAATATATGAAAGGATTTTAAAGGTGAATTAACATGGTGTTTGATTTTGCTTCTGAAATATTATTCAGTGTAACTAGTATCAGAATAAAAAATATTAATTACATATAAATCTTTGAGAGTGTCTCTCAAAATTATATTTTTTATTATTATTATATAATTATTGATATATAATTATATCAATTATAAATATTTTACTGGACATTTTAAGATTATCTGTATCATTTTAGTTAATCTAATTCAAGTAAATAAAAAAAATTATTGTAATTATATTGTAGTTATTTTGGTAAATCTCATATCTACAACAGATAAATAATGTAAAAATATATTGCAATTATTTAAGGATAAATTTACTATATATATATATATATATATATATATATATATAAAATGTATAATGTAAAATCTATTTATAGATTTTAATAATTTACTCGGTTGTTGTTTACATTACATTTTAAACGGTCAGAAAGAACAGCAGGACGTCTGCCACTGCTTTTTTTTCCCTCCGCGGGAACTTCAAAATGGAGGCCCTGCCACTATGCGATTGGCTGTGAGTCTGTGGCCTCTCTACGTGACCGTACTGCGAGAGTAGAGCACCCATCCTTACTGCGGCTAACTCTCTCTTTCTATTTCTCAGACAACGCATCTGTCTCGCCCCAAACCCAGAGGCAGACATCAGCACAGAAGCGAGAGACATCTTTGTCGCCTGTCTACCTGCCTGGTGTAGCTGGGGAAACAGAGAAAGACAGCTATAATGATGATGGTAGAGGGGAACCTCTTGCCTCTGGAGCCGTCACTTTAATTCCCATCTCTGAGGCAACCGAGTGTGGAGACTAACAAAGCATGCTTTGTCTCAAAGGGGGGAGTGAGAAACCATAGGGAGGAGGGTGTGTCTGTGACAAAGGGGGATGGGAGGGAGTGTCGCCCCTGTCAGCTCTGCACCAAACCCCAGGAGAGGTCCCACCTTTGTAGGACAGATCCTGTGCACCTTGCATGCTGCTATAGGACATGAGTCGCACTGGAAAATCTAATGCTGCATTTTAAATCAATTATGACTTATCAAGCTTTTGTTTACAATAACAAAACATGAAAAAATTAACCATGTGTACCAATAAAGTACAAAAAATAGTAAAAAATAAAAACTTTACAATGCAGTATTTAAAATAACTTCAAAATGTATGAGAAAATCTATTATTTAACTAATATATAAGATCAAAAATACTGTTTATTCAGAAAAAAATGTTAATAGGATTGAAATCCGCTTAGCATTGTATCCACTTACTGAAATCTATATAAATTTACGTTACATTTATTCATTTAGCAAGTGTGACGAGTGACTCACTTTTGACAAAAGTTGCACGTAAGCTTCTCCCGCCAAAAGCACGTAAATATCCTTGAATATAAATAAAGTCTGTCAAAGCTCCTGAATTGCTGAGTTTAGAGCGTGGGGGGTGGGTTTTACTGATGAGCTCATCATAAAATGTGCAGCAGATGACAGAGTGAACGCAGCGAGAGATGAGGATGGCTGTCTCCCACTGACACATTCATCATCTCTACTCCACTGACAGCCTCAGACAAAAGCAGAGACAGGCCCACTTATGCAACACGTCAGGACTCCCACTGACACCCAGGATGCATTTTTTATCGAAAAACAGGACTAGTTCTATACAACTACAATCAGTTACAGACTTTTGCTGTTCACTATGACTGAGAACCATTTATTTAGCAGCATTATTACTAGTAGTTAACTGATATGGGGTTGTCAGGGATTGATATCTTGAGAACTGGCTGGTCACTTTTATTTGAGATTTGTATGTTGAAATTAATTAAATATTACATTATATTGACCTACTAAACAAACACAAATATTGATAAACCATGTGTATAATATCAATAGTATATATCATGTTATATAGATTTGTAGGTTGAAATTAATTATATACTATAATGACCTAATAAATAAATAAACAAACATAAACTATACTGTGTGTGTGTGTAATATAAATAGTATATTATTATTTACTATATTATTATTTATATTGTGTGTGTATATATATATATATATATATATAATTTATTTTGTGTGTGTGTGTGTGTGTGTGTGTATACACATACATATTAGATCATTATAATTATAACATATCTAAACTATGAAAACTATTTAAAACATAAATATATGAAATGAAAAAATGTAAAAACTAATAATAAATCTAATAAATACATAAGTAAATGTATAGACTATCTATCTATCTATCTATCTATCTTTACATATACACATTGTGTATACATTATTACATAAGTATAATATACAGCAAAGTGTGTGTGTGTGTGTGTATATATTTATGTATTTTTATATATATTATATTTATGTATATATATTATATATATCTATATATATATATTATATATATATATATAATAAATACATAAATTTATATAGAAACATTGGAATATAAAATATATTCAATTAAATTAAAAATGTACATTTGCATTTTACAACATAAATATGATCATTTAGTAAACTATAAATTGAAACATTCGTCCATTAAAAATTTCTGTGTATTTAGTGTTAAACAAACAGTTTTACGCGGTGCACAGCACTCTCACTTTTGCCATTTTCCTGTTTCTTTCACTCTTGTTTTTTGTCTCTCCATCACCCCGCACACACACACACCAACACCTCCTCAGGCAGATGGGAGACCAGCCTGTGCGCTTGCACCTCCCCCAGCACTTGAGGAGCTGTGTCGTCAACAATGTCAAAAGCTTCTATTGTCATTAAGAGTGGCCCACCACTCCTCTTTGTCCTACACAATTTAGACACATCGTTGAGCATTCAAACAACTGGACATTCAATCACTCCTCCCCCTTCTCTGTGTCTTTCACCTCTCAACTTCTCTCCATGTCTGCATTTTCTTGTCCCTGTGTTTCCGAGGCATCAGACCATCACAAATATCTCAAATATCTCCCCTGATATACTCAAAAATAGTCAATAGTCAAATACTCAAACATACAGTCTAATATGGGCGATGACAAGAGTGTCAGGCGGTAAGCTCAGTGTCCTAGAGGTAATCATACAGACCACAGAAAAAACTTATAGACCGAGGGATATTTTTAGCTCTCAAATTCAAGATCCTTCTTGTCCGAATCCACTATTCCCCACATCGCCCGAGCATGGGACAGTTATTGAAGTCCTAAGCTCTGTGCCCATAAGCTCTCGCCCACTCGGTGCCTGGTCTAATGATGCAGATTCTGAGGGATGACAGACAGGGAACGCCGCTCAGACCTACAGGAATGCTGGATTAAAAGCTCTCAGATCTACAAAATGGTTTACCGTTATCTCATAACTGGCTTCAGTTCTCATGGCTGACATCAGCTCACTTGTTTTTCACCGTTTCCATGTCAAACTATTGAAAACAATCATAACGTATTATGTGATGAGAACCGTCTATTACAACAAGCACTATTGTGCGTGTGAAACACTAGCCTCGTACTGCATCATACAGCTGCTACTTAAGTGTGTGTGTATTTAGAATGAATACTTTGAAAGTCAATGGGGTCCAATGTTTTTATACCTTAATGTTCTTTAATATGTCCTATTTTGTGTTCCTAAGAATAAAGATATTCATATAGGTTTGGAATGAGGATGGGTAAATAACAGAGTTTACGCCTGTTTCTGAGCCGGTTAAGGGAAAGACTGGATTTTACATCGTGGTGTAAATTATCAAAATGATTTAGTCAGTCGACTTCCTGGGTGGAAAGAGATTGGCTTTTCAAATTCGAAGGGAATGCACCTGCTATTCTCATCAGTTCGCATGGTGAATTCTATCCTTTATCCTGTCTCTTTGCAGTGGCATGACTGATCAATAGTATTTGTGCTGAGGCCTCATAGAGATGCACTGGAGATAGTGGTTGGACAAGGGGGAGGGCTGGAGTAAAGGACAAGGCACCACTCCCATGATGCAAAAATTGATCCCTGGAATAAATTTGCAGTGTTCTATTAATGGCAGGTCCCTCTGAGGCTTTCTATTACATCTGACGGAAAGCCACACATTACAGAAGCAGAAGTACAACACCCGAGAGGAAAGACGAGAGAAGTGGGTAAAGAAGGAAGATACATTAGCAGAAATAATTTCCTTTAAAGGAATATACTTAAGAAACTCAATTACATTTATTTTTAAAAATATATATTTAAATGTATATTAAATCCAATATGTTGAACTTAAGTGCTTCTTTTACAAACTTAAGTAGGACTTAGTATGCAATTTCATGTGTACTTCTATTGTCTTCAAAATTTGGTTAGGCTTACTTTGAATTGTACTGACAAGCATGTAAGGTAAGCTCAAATATACTCTCTTTAAGTCATGTATTTAAAAATATAGCTAACAAAACATTTGTTATGATAAAGTCGCACTTTAAATGTAATATTAAATAACTGACTACAGTTATAACAATTTATAACAGTTAAGAACACTTCTTTTCACAAGGGTAGACAGTGAAAGAAAGATCATGTCACATTCTGGAGATCTTTCTGACGATCATACCTAACTGAAAGCGCCAGCTCGCTAAGTGGGCAACATGCTAATTATATCACAAATGTGCTCTGATGTACTAGCATCTTCATCATTTTCAAGATCACTGTCTGCGCCATCACTCCCATCATCCCCCTCGCTAAGTGTTTCTCTCTATATCGCTCTGTTTATGATGAGACTCGGGTCAAACTCGCTCTGGAAAGCAAGGCTCTTTTGTACAAGATGGTTTGACTGTGTGAGTCTCAGGCACTGGCTGGCACTGAGGGCTAGCGGCCACAGAAAATGACGTCGCATGCCTGAAAATGAAAACAAAGCCGCGCGGATTAAGGGTACCTCGTCTCTCCTCCACAGCCCAGATGACGACTATCCCGCCGTCTCTGACAATAGCGTGTTTACATGCTAGCATTTAGGCTAGCACTTACACTTCAATTAATGAAGTTCACAGATAGACTGATTAACAAACACTAAAATGTGTTGAATCATTAATTAGAACGCACAAGCTTTAAGACATATTGACATTTTAGCAGTAGACAATTTCAGTTGGCGTTGCCGCTAGAATGCTACAAAACAACTTCACCTTCTGAACATAACACTCCTCGAGTGTGATTTTTTTTCAAGTTTTTGACACACTTTTCCACAGGCCGATTCCAAAATACAGTCATATTATTACTTGCTAACCCTTGCTAGCATTTGCTTATTCAGAAGGAATAAAGGCTTACTCTATCATAAACCTCCGATGTGTCAGCACTCCCTTACAAAAAAGTACTATGGTGGTACTATAGTACAATGATTTGCAGGTACTTTGTTAAATATCATGGTAATTTGAGCATAAGGTAATTGAAAGTCCAAAAACATGGCAAATTGTTGTTAGCGCTGTGCAAAAGTGTTAAGTCAAGTAAAACTACTAGTAAATTGTAAATCAATAGTAAAACTGTAGTGGGGGGTATTGATTACAATGTGTGTAACAACAGTTTTACTTCAAATACCACGGTTAAACTATGGTTAATGTAGCAAAACCATGCTTAAATTGTGGTTACCATAGTTTAAGTATATTAGTAACCATGGTAACCATGGCAGTAAAATGATGGTTAATCCTTTATGAAAAATGTCTAATCTTATAAGAGCTTTTTTTTTTTTAAATATACTTGCAGATAAAATATTAATTACAGAAATATACAATTTTATAATAACGTAAAACGTCAAATGCAAAAAAAAAAAAAATTTTAATTATGCTATAAGGACGTACACTTATGATATACACAAGTCCAAATTTAGTATGTCAAAAAACGTTTAACTAGTTGCTTGTAACATAAATATAGATTAATTTCAATACAAAATACATTCACTTAATTTAAATTAAGAACTGTTTTTAAAAGAGTTAAAATGCTTGAATTAAAACTAAACAACATTAAGGTCATTGCAAATAAAAAGGAATTATTTAAGTGAGTAAGTTGAAAGGGAGCAAGAGAGATAAAAACAAAACAAATGAAATATACATGCAGAAAACTAATTTCTACCCCTAGATATGTAATATTGCGGCTTTTCATCTTTCGGCCACAAAGCTTAGGTCTTAAGCAGATTACACAGCGGAGGAATCAGTAATGATGATAATGTGTGGGGGGAGGGTTGCATGGCTCTCTGGGTATTAAACACTGAAAAACTGCAATCATGGTGCTGGATTAAGAGTGAGCTTTAATATTGTGCTACATTCTGCTGAAAGGGACAGAGAGGCTGGATGAGGATCAGTGACTTGGACAGGGAAAAGTCAGAATGTACACACACACTTAGGAAACCTGAGAGAAAGAGCGCCGGCCAATTATAAAGAAAAAAGGATGATGCAACTCTCTGGACTCATATCTGAAAATGCTGTGAGAAAAATCAAAGAGTGCTGTGTGTTCAAATCTGACTTTTGGTGGGGGTTTTTATGAAAACGACTGTGGAACAAGTCTTTTTGAATTGAATTGGGTTTTTGTAAATAAAGGGATAGTTCACATACACACACAAACAATCTATCATCATTTGTCCACCTTCATGTTATTGTTTTTTTTTTTAACCTGTGTGATATGTATGTGTTTCTTTTTGTGTCACAGAAAATAGAAAGTCAAACTGGTTTGGAATTAGATGAGGGTAAGTGACCAACTGTCCATTTTTGGGTGAACTGTCCCTTTAAGTACCTGAGACTTAACTGTAACATCCAGAATATGCATGCTAGTTAATAAAAAATACACATTAACTACATTTAACTTTACATCATTCAAAGTTCTAAACTTCTAATTCTGTACATGCCATTTCAAACCTAAAAAATATATTGAAAAATCACTAGGGTTCAAAACAACATTAGACCATATTCAACTTTATTCAGATTCAGCATGACCTGACAGTGAGTAAAGGATGACAAAAAGTAGTGGCCACTTAACTGTTACATACAGTTTATATTCTGAAACGGCATTCATTTGCGTGCTAGTTAATAAAAAGGACAACATATAAACTATACTTAACTGAATAGTCTCTTATTGTGTCTTTAAGATGGAGCAGTGTACTTCACAGATGCAAGGTCATTGTGAAATATGGCTGTTTCTCAATAAATGCTGCAGGAGCTATATTTAGAGCGAAGACAACCAATAAATCCTATCAGAAGATATAATGGATATCTCTGGCCAGCGCTGCTTTGGCCAAAATTAAATGCCAGCTCAGCTTTTATCACAAATGGTATCTTCAGAGACATGATGCACTTCTTTAAATGGTTTAGCAAATTAGATGTACCAGACACTTCTCCCCTAACCGGCTAAAAAGTTCCCTCCTTCCCCACCGTGAGAGCAGCACAGCAGGTGGATCTTTTGACTCGCACCCAAGGAAAAGCTCAAACTAATTTCCATACAGATGCCCCCTTCACTGGAGAGGAAGAACCCCCCATTAAGCACTCGAACAACCTAGCACAGCACCGGCGATCCTCTCCCTTAATTCAGTAGCCATCGCAACCCCCCCCTGCCCTACACATTGGAGCACACAGGGTTGCCAAAACCAAAGAAAAGGGGGGTGGGTAGGAGGTGTCCTGCATTTGGCATCTGCCATGGCTGGCCATCGCTCAGTGCTTCACATCCCAAGGGGAATGGGACAGAGGTGCCCTGTTGGACGTGCCAACGATTGGAGGATGAGCAAATCGTACAAAGCCCTTTTAAGTAAGAGCCCAAAAGCCCCCCGCCGCTTCTCGTTTCCTCTGTGTCACTCCATCCCTAAAAACATCTGAAAGAATTCCAGCACACACAGACACACAACTTGCCTCTTTTTCCTCTCTAAATATAAACATTACTAGAAAGGAAACATTCAAACATTGCATCGGCATTTATTTAAGCTCTGAACTCCGTACTTGCTCCTTCGTGAGCCTCTCGGCTCTTTGTCCCCACTTGATCTGGCACTCTTTGCAACCTGAGCTCTGATAAAGGCCATATGGTGTGGCTGCAAGCCCAAAGGTGACAGCGTCCCATATGATTCTCATTAAGAACGAGTCGCGGTGACTTTGGGAACGAGGTACCTTTGGTAATGTATTAGCATAGACTAATAACATGGGTTAATTAAGCTATAATATAATCCAGGTGTTTTGAAATGTGTGCTGTTTAATGACTGGATGGTGGTGCAGTAAACAGACGAGGGTTCCCTTCAAAGCTTTCTGGAATTAGAAGACTTACCTGGGTAGAAGTCTTTGGATTTGGACAGCTTGATGGTGGCCCCTGTCTCTTTCTGTAGCTGGACAATAGTCTGACCACCCTTGCCAATAATGGAGCCTGCGGCGTAGCTTGGGATCAGCACCTTCAAGAAATATTCGCCTTCCTCTGAAAACAGAAAAAGAGAGAAAAAAATTAACTCGGCAATAGATCTACACTTTTTTTTTTTGACTCATACAATAAGTAATAAATATATATGGAACATAAAATAAATAAATATATACATAACAGATTTAAATAAACTTATGTAATATAACATACTAATAATAATAATACATATCTGTATAACAATAATTAACCATATACAGTAGATTTATATATAATTTCATTTAGATAAACATTTTCTGCTATCTACAACTACTATTATTAATTTAACTTATTTGTACATTTTGTATCTGACATTTTCGCTACTTACGCTACTTTTGTAGACAGAAATGAATGGCTACAATAACTAACATTTTTTCAATTAAAATTTTAATTACTTTTTTAATTGGATGAATTAAGAGCAGTACGAGTAAACAAAGAGCAGCCAACAAGTGTTCAGGATACATGGGAACTTCTTTAATAATATATACGGTTTAAAAGCATCATGAAGCTGGTTGAATGCCCAGAATGTAATCTAAAAAAGGGTAGCTAAATTAAGCAAGGCAACAGTATAAGATAACTTAACATTTTGGTTATTCCATGTGTGCTACAGCACAGATTTCATGGCTTATTATAATTGTGAAATGCATAATAAAGTGAACAAATTGAGGGGGTATGTCCAATTTTTTACATGGTAGCAGATATAAAATATGGTTGTACAATCCTGCTAAACGCCTTAAATGCCTGACTTATTAGAAAAAACACATATTATCTAAGAGGCGATCAGAGAAGGCTGTTATAAATGAAAGTCAAGCTGAAATACTATACCAGCTAAGAACTACAAGACCACTATAATAAGATCAGTGGACTTAACGAGTAGTAATTAATGCTGAACCAAAAGTATTAACGCTTAAGTTAAGCAGGGCCAATAACAGTCAAGAGCAGAACAAAAACTCGGTTAGCGGAAGAAGAAAATTGCAAGTTATGTAAGTAGGAAAGATCCGGGATGAGGGTACATTTTGTCAATCAAAGTATGTGCATGAGAAGGTGAATTTGAAAAGACGTATTAAGAGACTCACGTTCAATGTAACTGGCAAGCTAGACATTGTAATATATAGCCATTTATAGCAAGTGAATAGTAAGGTGCATATAATATAGCGCAAGACATCCTGGTTTCACTTCCCTCTTGAGAAAGGTCAGCAAAGGTTTTCCTGAAAGTGGAGCAACGGTGGGGCAGGAAAGTGCCTCATCTATTGTTGGGCTCTACCTGGATGCTGCATATCCAGGTCAGCAGAAGCACAGTACATGGTCCCTTCACCGTGACTTTAACATGACATTGTATCCTTCTCCCTAGGCCGCTTGGGTACGCGCTTAATATTCCACCACAATTAATCTGTGTCGGCTCCCAGAAGACGGCCGCTTTAGATTAGATTGTTATTCTGGAGAAGCAGTTTATCTTGTCAAGCTAGGCTGATGGCTAGGCTACATGCACTTGCAGCCTAGCACTCATGATTGGGTAAAAATGAAAGAGACTACGAGACAGAGTATTAATGTCAGAGTGCAGCTGGAAAAACAAACAAGCTAACAATGGCAACGACGACAATGTTTTGGTCGAAGGCCCGACTTAACTGGATCAGTGGCAAAGTAATGACACATGTCTGTAGTTACGCGAGAACCAAATTAAGAGAAGTGTTGGCTTTCTGTTAACAAGATGTGCGTGACAGATCAGATAGAGTAGGGCGACTAGTGATGTAGTAGATTTGTTTCAAGGTTCAAATTTATTATTCGCTCACTTTATAGCATTTAAAAACTGCCTTTTTTTCCTTTTGTAGAGTACATTTTAATACAGAACTAATCTTACTTTTTCAGCTATTCACAATGAAAGAGAACTGGAGCTTTCTGATAAACCGTAAAAGTAGTCCATCATGACTTGTGTGCAGGTTTGTGTTGCGAACTAAGTGAAATTTTACTCGTAATTGAGCTAGTAAGGGGCAGTTTCCCCAAACAGGGTTTAAGACTAGTCCTAGATTAAAATATAAGTTAAGAGCTGTCTAAACTGGAAATAGCTTGCACTGAGATATCTTAAAATACATCATTGCCATTGTTTGGTCTTAAAATGCTCACAAATAATGCATTTTTGTAAGACACGTTTCTAAAACTTCTTAAAAGTCCTAAATTAGCAAAGGTCTAGTCCTGGCTTAATCTAATTCCTATCCGGGAAACCGGCCCTAAGAGACCAATTTAAGAACTGAATTCAGGTCTGATTCACGAATGAATCATTCACACTGGTTTTGGGTTGTGGATTAGCTCATTCTTGGAAAATATCTGACTTAACATATTGATTCTTCATGATTCAGCTGTATTTAAACCTGCAAATGTCAAACATACCTCCATATATGACTTCATTTATAACTTCTGTAATAGTTCAAATAATGCACAAATCGTATTGACCACTTTTATGGTGATTTTTAGTAATTTTGGGGATTCACAGTCCCCTTTTACAATTATTATGTTACATAGAGTGGTCTGAATATTCTATTTGTATTTGTATAAGTCATACAGGTTTGGAATGACATGACATAAGTTTGACTAATAGGTGAAGTACCTCAGGAAAACACCAAAAAAATTTAAATTCTGTAATCATTTACTCATCCTCAAACAAATAACTTTCTTCTGTTCAACATAAAAGAAGATCATTTGAAGAATATGAGTAACTAAGTTCATTTGACTTCCATAGACCAACAATATTTTGTACATTCTAAAATGTGACCACAAAACCAGCCTTAAGTAGCACAGGTATATTTGTAGCAATAGCCAAAAATATGCTGCATGGGTCAAAAAGATAGATTTTTCTTTTATGCCAAAAATCAATATTAAGTAAAGATCATGTTCCATGAAGATAGTTTGTAAATTTCCTACCATAAATATATCAAAACTTAATTTTTGATTAGTAAAATGCGTTGCTATGGACTTCATTTAGACAGCTTTTTCACCCTCAGATTGCATATTTTCAAATCTCTGCCAAATATCATCCTAACGACACATCAACGGGAAGCTGATTTATTATCATCAGCTTTCATGTGATCTCACTTTTACCCTTACGACTGATTTTGTCGTCCAGGGTCACAAATACATTCAAAATATATTCATATAAATATATTATTTTATGTTTAACAGAAGGAGAAAATTAAACAGCTTTGGAACAACTTGAGAGTGAGTAAAAGATATTTAGTATTTAGTTTTTTTTTGAGTGAGCTATCTCTTTAACAGTAAGGAGTGGGATAAATTTAACAATGTTTAAGTCTTCTTGAAGTAATCTCATTAGAATCACACGCCAGTTGATCTGGATGTGTAATGAAGTGAATCTCTATCTAAACAAGTATATCCTCATATTTAGCCAGAATAGCTGTACTGGATGCCACCAGAGTATGAATTGCATAAACAACAATGGAATAATAGAGGTTACTGTGACACAAATAAATGTACTCAGACACCTCTAAATGACAAATACTGATTTTTTTACTCGCATCCTAAAAATTGCCGTTGTTTTTGCACTACATAAACAGGCGGTTCAAACTGTGCCTACAGATCACTACAGATACATGCTTTTCTGCAATGACCCAGATTTCTCACTGAGCTAAGACTGTCCTCCTTTTGATTTGGATGAGTCTAAATTTAACCTTGATTAATATGGCGCAGGGTTCATAAATAATGTGTATCATGCATACATAAGTGTTCTCTCTTCAAAAGCATCTAACAAAAAGTCTGTCGTGTATTGGATCAAGAGGCTTCGTCCAGTCTGACATTATTTACTCTAATTAATGGAACACATGAAATTATGTTAACCGTCATATTTTTATCCCATTATTAGGCTGGTTTGATTTTACTTTGTTACTTATGAGCAGCAAAATATAATAAAGCATTATGGAGGTTATGCAGTGAAAAAGGAAGACCGCACAGAGTTAAAGGTAGACTCCGGTTTGCAGGCAACAAAATCTGTATGTAATTTATGCAGAAAATTAAACAAATTACCGTGAAATCCGACAAAATCTGATGAAAATGGTGGATCATGGATGGCCGCTTGGTTGCATCTCTCTAAAAGAATGTGAATGAGAAAATTAATCCTTGTGGAAATGTCAGATAGAAAAACAAAACAAGGGTGAAGTACAGAACAATGAGTCTACCTTTAAACCAAGAATCAGCAACATACCTGTGAATGTTGACGTCATGGATAAAGAAAGAGGATGAAGTAATAATGAACTTACTTTATAGCAATGGCTTCTTGGTTTCCAATCAATTTCACGATTATTTTAAATCAAAAATGGCCTGATGAAATTGTTCATTGAATAATACAAGTCAAACTCAATGGACAGCACATATACTGTAGCAAAAATGTATCAATTTGTACTTATTGTATGCTTCATTGTCTTTAAACAAAGCATATTACAGTTAGGCACTTACAATGGAAATAAATGGGGCCCAAACATTACTGAGTCAGTAGTTTTAGTCGCAATATGCATGTTAACATAATTTTAGTCTAACCTAAACCTATATCCAGGTTTATAATATGACAATGTAACAGCTAAAGCCTTAAAATGACCAAACATGACAAGAACAGCTCAAATAATCCACAAGAATTAACAGAAAAATGAAAGAGCTATGTAAAACCTAAAGCCTCATATTTCTGCTTTCAAATCCTCTGAATATTAACCTCATTTACTTCCATTATAAGTGTTTCACCGTAACATTTTAGAAATGTTTTCAATTTAATGAATTTAATTTAATCTCCATTATGCCACAAATGCTGTAGACTGACCTTAACTTGTAACGGACTGCTGAAACAAAAATATCCCTAATATTTCTACAGTATAAACCAACACCAGTTTGAGTTGGATCAAACTTCTTTCCGGTCTCTTGTCAACACAAAGCCCTGGCTGAGAAAAATCAGTGGATTACACTATACACGCATATCCGTGCCTTTGAAGGAAACGAGTCCCTCCCATTGTGCTACACTGGGAACAAAACAAGAACAAGTTGCTACGCTGTTTTTTTTTCACTCCAGCCTACTTAATATCTTAATTAGCCCTGTCTTGTGTGTACAGCTATATGATTACATGCATTGCACTCACTGAGAAGTCAGAATAATTAATAAAAAAGCCCAAATGGGCATTGCTCATAATAAACCAGTGGGTGTAAACACAAATCATTGGTTGCTAGAGGCTCCCAAGAGAGCCGTGCTTCAGAATAAGCAACATCAGCTAGAGGATTGAAGGTTTCTGTGGGCTCATGGGGGCCTTAAAAAACAGGCACAAATCTATAAAGCTACATACACTTTGTTTCTTCTTTCTTGTACGCATAGGGTAGATTTATACACATTAGATTTCATTTTCCTAATTGGGCAGCATTGCATTTGTGCTTAATGACCAAAAAAAAAAAAAATTCTAATTTTAGTGGAGTGCTGAAAGGACCACATTCCCTGTGCGGCTGTCCTAGCAACTGCCTGACCAAAATGGCTTCCGATATAAACATTGCACTTTGGAATAAAACATACTACTGGCTTACTGTCGCACGTGAGAGAAAGCAGCATGCTTTGTTCTAACAAGCGCGAAGGAGAAGCTAGGAGAAGCTTTCGCATTGCTTCTTTCATTCATCTCATCCATATTCATCTCAGGTCCCGTCCTCCATTCCACGACAGACGAGCCGAGAGAGGCGAACAAATCAACCAATGTGGGGCTGCCTTTTACAACGCCCTCCCAAATCCTCACCATCCTGCATGAGATTTTTTTTTTCTTTGACGCAGTGCATTAAAGAAAAAAAACGAAGCAGCGCCCCCTTCGTGATTGCACGGTAATCAATGGACAGAGCGTTGCTTGGATAATCAATGACTTGCTCCTATTGATGGGAAATGAGAGAGATGGGCTCGGGAAGGAAGAAGTAACGATCGCCCGACCCAGAAGCGTGATTAGAGGCGAAACAAACAAACGATGGGGGAGAAGAACGCCGGGCACCCTAAATGTAGTTCTGCTGAGCCTATCAGAAACAGCCGTAGCGAAAACCTGTGCGCTTAGTTTGAAAACCGGTGGGAGCATTGCATTGTAGGATGTGAGTGAACGAGGTGGGCGACAGCGACGAATCAGTTATTGGTCCCCCGCATAAATGTCTGAGGGGGTGGAGGTGAATCTTCAAACAACGCTGGCAAATCATGTTTATGTAACAACCCCTTCTAAGACAGATCCCGCATCTATTTTCTCATACTGCAGGCAGAAATGCACAAGCAAGAGAATCTTAAAAAAAAGGCAAGTCACAAATTCAACCGAAAATGTTTTTACATAGTAAAAACTACACACACACACACACTTCTATGCTTGCTTCCAGGCTTAGAGCGTCACAGTCCCCACACGCCGTCCAGCTAGGACATCTGTATCCCCTAAAACAACCTTTTGTAAATGGAAGCACTGTACTGTGCCAGTCCATCCATTTACGAAATTAAAACATTACATCTTATGGGACAGCTCGGGAACGTGGAGAGGGGCTCTTTGGTCGAACTTGAAGTCGAAGACTTAACGATCAATTGGCAGGAAAATGATTCTTGGTTTTAAGCCAATTGACTTTCGTCTTAATGCCTATGACTTTGTTTTCGGGCAGCCTTTAAAATGCAATCGTTTGTCAACCCGCATCATGATTTAATCCAATAAATAAAGAGTTGAAACAATATGCAAACCTCACAACATATGATACTAATCCTATAAGCATGCGAACTCCATATCAAAGACAGTAAATGTTATAAGAAAACAAATTAGACATGATGTTGTCGTAAGACTGGATCCTTGCTTTCACCTCAAAAGCGGTCTAAAAAAGCTTGTGCCTGTGTCTTGTGTTTAACTAAAAACCACAAAGTGGAAACTACGGGTACATGTTGACCCTAAACAGATTCAACCCTGTTAATGCATGCCATATTTTTTATATCAATAGGAAAAACTAGAACATTCCCTTCTACGTGTTTATCCATGTCTTATCAACTCTTACAGATACAAAACACTAAATGAATATAATATCAAAAATATTAATAAAAATCATCAGCATTTCTATTTTAGAATTTTCCAGAGAGCCATTTAAGTTAATAAATATGGATGAATTTATGTAAATATAGATGCTTAAATAGGGCAATAGTGTCATATTACAATACTAAAATGACTGTGTTGTAATATCAATACATCCTTTTGTACTACTGTAACTATATGCAATTTAAAAAACTGGAATCAATTCATTGAATATTTAAAAAAATTAAAAAATCAAGGCTCATACAGCTTTTTGACAATACTCAACCGGCTAAGGATTTCAATCAACTCATAGAGATTGCATGCACAAAGAGCAATTCTATGATTTAACAGCTAAGCAGAAAAACTGAAAACGGTGTATTACCAATGGAAAATGACATTTCAGGATTTACGAATTTCTTTGACATTTTCAGGTCCGGAAATTACTATGTAAAGATTTCCAGATTCCCTTCCATAACTCCGTAGAATAATTCCTCTTGCCAAATAAATTCCGGTGAAGACCAGATCTCTTAAGCATCAAAGTCTTTTCATTTGAGCAAATGGATCTGCAGGTTATGTCTCCCACGAGTCCAGCATGCTTCTTCTAACTGACAATTCATAACGCTTTCAGCATCGATTCTTTCACACATAAACATCCGCCAATCATTTCATTTATGCGCCATGATTAACCCCTTTAACTCTATCTACAAACCCTTATTTTACTCAAAAAAAAAAAAAACATTTAGCAGGTGAAATAAATTGTTCTTGCACTTCTATTTTAATTCGGACCTTTATTTAACATAAATATTGGCCGCGTAGGCTGCTATTTCTAATATAAAGATGTTTCTTCTTCTCTACCTTTAATGTGATGAAATCCAAAAAGACCCAAATAAGATGGTTTCCTGCATAATGACACTAAAAGTGAGGATTTAACCATCGCAGACTAGAAAAACAATGCTTTACATGGTCAACCTCCTAAGATCTACCAATCGTAAAAACACTTAAAGGTAAAGGAACATTAAAGGAATTACATGACTTGCCGAACAGTTTAGCAGACAAGTGTAGTGCACATGAGGCTTCTTATGGCATCTGCCGGAATGCATAATAAACAAGCAAGCATGGGTCCAGTATAAACATTAGACTACAGTAAAAAAATTGAAGGTATAGTGCGATTCAGAACACTAAAATGCCGAATAACAGTGATGCAGGTGAAGCACGCATACAAAACATTTCAGGCTTTTACTTAATTTTTAAATATCACATTATAGTAAATCTTAACGTGCAAGTAGTGTATAAATTCTAAGCACTATCATACATCTCATTAAATATATATTCTAATCGTTTATCATTCATACCTTTATTTTCAGGGCCACATTTCAAAATAAAAGATTATAGACTCAAAGCACAAGATCATAACGCAAGGTCATTTGTGGTGATAGCAAGGATGCGTAAACGCAACGAGCCATGTTTTCTAATGTTTTGGTACGTGCTCATCATGATATTAGCCTATATTTAGGCATATGCAACCGCTTTATTCCATGCATAAGCCGTTAATTTAGGAATACCGAGGATGTGTTTGGTAAACGACTATCGTATGTGTGTAATACGCAACCACCAATTCTGGGCCACTTAAAATGGACGCGAACTGTAAATATGAAAATAATCCCAGATGCACATGTCTGGTGAAGCATGACCGCGTTAGATGGCGAGATGCTCGGCGGAAAGCGAAAATGAACCTGCCACGAACGATTACACTTTTCTTTGCTAGAGTCGCTAATTCATTGGCAATTGAGTCGCCTATCTAGATATCGTTTGGGTCTTACCTCCTGTGTTTGTGCGTTTGGTGCTGCTGGCCTCCGTCGGGGTCTCCAGGGGTCTTTTGCGGGAATCGGGGGGATCAGACTCCATGTGCGGCTGTTGATTGTGATGATGCGGATTGGAGAAAATCCCGTTTTGCTGCACTGCCCCACCGGCCATCATTTTTTATAAAGAAGCTTTAGGCTCGCGCTCGTTCTCCTTAGACGCGATACGCAGATATGGTCGTTTCTAAATGTGAAACCACGATGATATGAATGTTTGGGGTGCGTCGATCCTCCGTAGCAGCCTAGATACAGAACGAAAGACGCATCGATATCCAGTGGCTCGATTATGCTCAGGCTGCACTGATATTAATAACAAGTGATGTGGGGAAACGTCCTCGCTCGTGGCTCTGCGATGGCGCTCTCCTGCTGGAAACAATATATGACCTCAGTGGTCAGCAGAAGTCAAAAGATTCACTGCTAAAAAAAACTGGGAAGATGCGCGCGGATAATAAATAGCAACGGGAAATGTACAAGAGGCGAGAGAGAAGAAACAGCGGGTCCCGCGTGCAGGTGGGCAGACCCTGCAGATAGAGCTGGACGGCGTTGAAGCGCTGGACGAGCGCTTGGAGGAGATGCGATGTTTTTGTAGGCTCTGACTCGGAGATGCTGCAGTCTTGCTTTCAGAGCATCTTTGCGCGTTTCTGCTGGAGCGCAGGGCAGCGGGTGACGTCATGTGGAGCCGAGACCGCGGCTGTCAAATGTGGGGAAACAGACACGCCCACCTCTAGCTGTGATTGGTCGGGGTTTGATTTTCTCCGGCAAAGCGATGAATAAATCCTGCTTGTCACATGACAATACAGGAGGAGGTGGCGGTGATGAAAATGCGAGAGCATCATTGTGAAATAGGCGCAGGGACGTAAAAAATAAAAGTCGTAGTTCTAAATGCGCAGCTCGTCTCTATCTAATCCACGAGAGTGCATTTTTATTATTAGCCAATAATAATTATAATATCATTATAATGATTGTGATTATTATTATGTGAATTATACTTTTATTTATTATTTTGTATTGTTATTTTTTTGTAATTTTATTTATTTATTAATAGAGGCAGTAGTACATTTATGTATGCATTTATTTTATTTTTATACCATTTTATTATTACTTTATAATATAAATATAATTACAAATATATACAAAATTAAACAATAATACTATTTAATTTGTATAATTTTATTAGTAGTAGTAATAGTTAATTTTTTATTTTATTATTATTATTATTATTGTTAACGCAATCATAAAATGGCAAATTTAACAATAACTTTTCTGTAACTTTATTATTATTATAAAATTGTCGTTTTATTTATTTATTAGTAGTAGTAGTAATAGTGTTTTATTTATGCATTTATTTACTTGTATTATAGTTTTATTTATTATTAAAATAAATATTTAAATTTTTTGTTCATTTTATATAATAATAATAATAATAATACAATTGCATACAAATTAAACAACATTTATTTTTATAATTACGTTTTTACTATTATTATTAAAAGTAGTACATTTAACTATTTAATTTATAATTATTATTAATGCAATGATAAATGACAATTTAAACAATAATAACATTAATGTATTACTATGATTATCTATTTTGTCATTGTAATAATACAAAAATTATAAGTAAATCAATCACACAAAAAAGACATTTGTTTACATAGGCCTAATATGTGTGTGTGTGTGCTGTATATATTTATTATGTAAATATAAAGATCGGAAGAGCGTC
>JAUCMU010000027.1:12275947-12296092 GCA_032275025.1 Enteromius treurensis | reverse complement strand
AAATGAAAGATTGCTATCAAACAACACACCTAGGTTCCTAACTGATGAAGAAGAACTGACAGAGCAGCCATCAAGTGATAGACAGATTATTACATGTGGGTTTTTAGGTCCGATAATTAATACCTCTGTTTTGTATAGTTTAAGTATAATAAATAAGTATAGTTTATTATTATCCATCTATTTGTAAATGCAGTACTGTAAAGGCATTTTTTGTGTTTAACATTTATTTAGGTTACTGCAGACAAAAATACTCTAAATATGTATTATATGTATTTTGAATGTTACTAAAATGTGTGTTTATTAAATTATTAACATTATTATAACATACTAATTTAGAGAGTTTGGGAGACTCCTAGCATAAGTAATTATAAATGTTTTCTTATGTAAGATTTTTTTTTTAAGACGTGCATGAAAGCCGTTCTTTTTTTATTTTCTAACTATATATATATATATATATATATAAATATATTTATTTTATTTTTTATTTATTTATTTATTTTAATATAAAATGTAATTATATAATTTAGCACCTGTACCAATTAAATACACAGTTAGGTATATATATATATATATATACATACATACTAATTAAATGAAAGTATATAATAATATAATGAAGTAAATAATAATACATGAAATAAACTTTTACATTTTTTTAACAAATGAATCATTATTTTTTTATTTTCTGGTTTTTTTTCTGTTTTTTTTCTAGATAAAAATAAATAATTTCTCCCATGCTAAAAGGTGGTATGATGTTTATTTTGTTTATTGGGCAGGTCACAATGCCGATGACGTGGCAGAGACGGTGCTGATGAACGTCCTGCGTGGAGACATCGCTCGTCTCCGCCGCTGCACCGCCATCAGCACGACCAGCGACGGAGAGGGAGCCATTCCACGCTGCAAGCCCCTCAAATACGCCTACGAGAAAGAAATCGTCCTCTACGCCTATTTTAAGAAGCTTGATTACTTCTCCACAGAGTGCATCTACTCGCCCAACGCCTACCGGGGACACGCTCGTGCCTTCCTCAAAGACCTGGAGTCCATCAGGCCCAGCTCCATCATAGACGTCATCCACTCAGGCGAGACGCTCTCCATAAAGGAAGGGGTGAAGATGCCAGTGCAGGGAACGTGTTCTCGCTGCGGCTACATCTCCAGTCAGGCCCTGTGTAAGTCCTGTGTTCTGCTGGAGGGCCTGAATCGAGGTTTACCCAAATTGGGCATCGGGAAACATCACCGTCTGCATGGCAAAATTCTGGCTCAGGAGCCTTTGACTGAACAAGAGGAGAAGAAACTGAAGCCTGTGGATTTCTGACACTGACTCCAGACTAGATTTTTAAAACCTGGACATTTGAATATGCACTGTGTTTTAAGATGTGCTTACCATGAGACGATTGCATTTGTTTTATTCAAAGTCACGTATGTTTGCTTAAAAGCAGAGATCTTGTTTTAATGACAGATATGAACTTAGTTATGCTCCCTTCACAACAAGAGATGCTCTTTATGATTTTATTTAAACAATATTCATGACAATAAAGTTACTCATCATTTATCCTTTTCTGTTTTAGGCTCATTACTGTAATTCGAATCACATTTCATTGAAAAAAATACATTTTACTGTTATTATATTCTTTTTGTTTTTTTAAGGGAAGAATATTTAAAAGGCAAATTATTTTATGAAATGCAATAATTAATAACTTCATGACTGATTTTGAGTGAAATATGAAAGACTCTTTTTACAACTGCATGTAGTGTCTGCGATGGGGCAAACAAATATTTAATTTAAAAGACGCAAGTATAGATACAGAGACAGATGTTGAAAGTAACATACAAAGTAAAAGACCAAAAATGATAAGGTCAGTTCCATTTTACAAAGCACATAGTTTGTCAAATTAAAAAACAGTATGCCTAAAGGTGTCATTTATAAACGTTTGACTGAAGCCTTCTCTTGTTGATAACAATTATGATTATATGTTATGCCATTTATAGTTAAATAGAGCCTCAGAAATTCACGTAAAACGGACAGTTCTCCGTTGACCCGCGGGTGTTTTGCTCGTCGGCCGCCAGGGGTCGCTGCAGTGAAGTGAGTTCCTCGGTTCTGTGATGTTTCGGGGGTCCAGGCTGGTCCAGCCACACAGACCTGCGTCTAGAAGAGCAGATTAAACTTCAGCCGAGACTTGTCTTCTGATAACGAGCTTTAAACATTGTTCTCCAGACTCGGATTAGGAGCGGATAACTTCTGGAAGAGCGCGAACATGGACGATCTAGGTAAAGACACCCATATTCCCTAATGTTGTTTGCAGAGAGACACAAACATAGCGGAAAAATAAGAGGGATAGAGGCTAACTACAGTAGCCAATGAGCTAACGCACAAGATCCGAGATACAAAGTAACAGTTCGACTGCACGCGACGTCACAGCGATACAATGTAACTCTTCACGTTCCACTCGGCTGAACTCGTCATTCGCTTCTTGTTACAGTAAGGTTATTAGACTATCATGAATCAAACTGAGATTGATCGGTAAACTGTGTTGGGCTGAACGTCGTTTCTTCCCTTTAGGAAGCATCTTTGTTCCAAAAATGTTGTGTATCTCTTTAAAGTGACACTGCTTGTGCGGTTTCTTACTGTTGCGCATTGTTTGTCATTAACTTTGCGTTTCTTTCCTTTTTACGTTCAGTCAGAGTCAGTTAAAGTTTATCAAACGCACGGCAATTGCAGCTTGTAGCTCCAGACAAGAGAAGACCATTCTAATAGAATCACATTAGATTTGATCTAAAACGTGGACATTAAATCATTAAAGAGATACCATCTGCAGAGATGTGCAGCTTAATGGATAGTTAGAGCTTCACTTAAATCCTTTACCCAGAATTCTGATGATTTCCTCATAATTATCAATGCAGAAAATGTGAAGAAAGAGATTTGACAGAGCACTCAAGCCAAACCTGTTTTGATTGATAGATAGTAGCTTGGAGATGAGAGACAGTTACAGTTTTGTATTTATTGGTTTTGTGAACTCTATAGGATGGGTGTGTTCTTTTGGGGATGAACTGACTCCACCCATAACCACCTACATCCCACTGCAGCCCCTCCGTGACCTCAAGCAGACTAGATTGTTGTATTCGTGTTGGCCACATTTCCATAATGTAGAGTCATTTAGCTATATTAAAGGAATAGTTCATCTAAAACTGACAATTTACTGGAAATGCACTGACCCTGAGGCTATCTAAGATGTAGGTGATTTGGTTTCTTCATCAGAATGTAGCATTCATCACTTGCTCACCATTGGATGCTCTGCAGTGAATGGGTGCTGTTAGAATGAGAGTCTAAACAGCTGATAAAAACATCACAATAATCCACACCACTCCAGTCCATGAGTTAACATCTGGAAAAGTGAAAAGATGCATGTTTGCCCTCGACAAATTCTTCCTTCAGTGTAAACATCGACACATCAAAATCCACCAAAATCACATTGTAGGATTTTTAATGAATCCATTGGTAATTTCATCTGTAAAATAAGTATTTGGTCAAGATTTCTGGCTCTCACAGACCTGTATCTTCTTCTTTAAGAGGCTCCTCTGTCCTCCTCTCGTTACCTGTATTAATGGCATCTGTTTGAACTCGTTATCAGTATAAAAGACACCTGTCCACAACCTCAAACAGTCACACTCCAATCTCTATGGCCAAGACCAAAGATCTGTCAAAGGACAACAGAAACAAAATTATAGACCTGCACCAGGCTGGGAAGACCGAATCTGTAGATAAGGAGCTTGGTATGAAGAAATCAACTCTGGGAGCAATTATTAGAAAATGGAAGACATACAACAAGACTATTGATAATCTTCCTCGATCTGGGGTTCCACGCAAGATCTCACCCTGTGGGGTCAAAATGATCAGAGAGCTGTGAGCAAAAATCCCAGAACCACACGGGGGGACCTAGTGAATGACCTGCAGAGAGCTGGGACCAAAGAAACAAAGGCTACCATCAGTAACACACTGCGCCGCCAGGGACTCAAATCCTGCAGTGCCAGACGTGTCCCTCTGCTTAAACCAGTTCATGTCCAGGCCCGTCTGAAGATTGCTAGAGAGCATTTGGATGATTCTAAAGACGATTGGGAGAATGTCATATGGCCATATTAAACCAAAATATAATTTTTTGGTAAAAACTCAACTTGGCGTGTTTGGAGGAGAAAGAATGTTGAGTTGCATCCAAAGAACACCACACCTACTGTGTAGCATGGGGGTGGAAACATCATGCTTTAGGGGTTAAATTTCTGTAAAGGGACCAGGACGACTGATCCGTGTAAACAAAAGAATGAATGGGGCCATGTATCGTGAAATTTTGAGTGGAAACCTCCTTCCATCATCAAATGCATTGAAGATGAAACGTGGCTAGGTCTTTCAGCAGGACAATGATCCTAAACACACCACCCGTAAGAGGCATTTCAAGGTCCTGAAATGGCCTAGCCAGTCTCCAGATCTCAACCCCGAAAATATTTGGAGGGAGTTGAAAGTCAGTGTTGCTCAGAGACAGCCCCAAAACATTACTGCCCTAGAGGATATCTGCATGGAGAAATGAGCCAAAATGTGTGAAAACCTTGTGAAGACTTACAGAAAACGTTTGACCGCTGTCATTGCCAACAAAGGGTATATAATAAAGTATTGAGATGAAATTTTGTTACTGACCAAATACTTATTTTTCACCATAATTTGCAAATAAATTCTTTAAAATCCTACAATGTGATTTGCTGGATTTTTTTTTTTCTCATTTTGTTTCTCATACCCATGATGAACATTACAGGTCCCTCTTATCTTTTTAAGTGGGAGAACTTGCAAAATTGGTGGCCTTGCACTGAACACCCAGAAGACCAAAGAGCTGACTGTAGATGACCGACGGACCAAGAAAGACCACATACACACTCCCATCTGCATTGATGGGGTAAAAGTGCAGCATGTGACCAGCTTCAAGTTCCTTGGTGTTCACCTCTCTGAGGATCTTTCCTGGACAATAAATACCTCAACACTGGTCAAAAAGGCACAACAGCCCCTTTACTTCCTTAGGACACGCTGCCTAAAGAGAGCGAGAAGATATGTTTAGTATGTAGATATGTTTATTTATTTATATATTCTGTATTTGCACTTTCTGGTTGGATGCTATAACTGCATTTCATTGACTATGTACTTGTACTCTTCACAATGACAATAAAGTTTAATCTAATCTAATCTAATCTATATATATATATATATATATAAATATATATATATATATATATATATATTCTACTGTTGCTGTGGGTGGTACATCTTAAAGACAGACAGTCCTAGTCGGTTTAATGATTTACGTAAGAATCTGTTGCAGATTTTATGTTGTTAATGTTACATTGGAATGGACTTCAACCCTGTGTCCTGAGCTTTACTGAAATAAGACAGATTATAGTTCAGACAAGTGGCACAGACTTAAAGTTCACTTTCATGACGAAGTCTGAAATTTCATTGGGCAATTATAATAACCTCTTTTTGAGGTTAACAAAGGTTGAGGTTAACTCTCACTAAACTGGGACTGAGACTGGGACTTTAGTCATAACAATTGAAAAAAAATTCTCATGACACAAACAAAAAATACCTTGACAGCATAACACAACATAATGTTACAAACTAGAGTCTCAGAGAGAAACGATTGAGGATTTTGTTAAAGCTTATTTTATTAAACAAGGCAAGACAAGAATCCAGAAAATGAGACCATAAACAATAAAAGTGAAAAGACTCCCCAAAGAAAAAGTCAAAAAGAGGGAAGGCCTAACGCAATGAAATACATAAGGACAAACATATTAGCAAGACTAATATACAATGATCGGTATCATAGGTTTCACAACCATATACCATGAAACATTTGCACAGCACTTTAAAGATTTAAAGATTCAAAAGTGTTTATTGTAATGTACACTTTACTTTGTGTTCCACACTGAATGTCAAGACAAGTGCAAAGTAGAAAAATAAATAAATAAAAGGTAGCAAAACATATGTATATACTTAAGAACCTCTTCCATGCTGATTAAATAATAATAATAATAATAATAATTTCAGCACTACTGTGACATTTTGCTTGTATGTAAGTTTTCTTATTTGTAAAAAAAAAAAAAAAAAAAACATCCAAAAAAAATAAATAATAATAATTATATATATAGACGTTTCGTTTTTTCTTGTTAGCACTGTAGAGTTTTTATGGGCTTGTAAATAATGCCTGTTTGCTAATTTAAAAAAAACAACTCACTAACAATTGTTAAAAAGGACAGTACACGGCATTTAAACGTTTAAGTGCTTCCCGTCATGCTTTGTAGCCTGTTCCTGTAAAGTAACCCGCTCTATTACGTATATACCATGGTATTCATTTTATCACTACCACTGACGCCTCAGAAAGGAGGGTTTTACCCAGATATGGCAACCTCGACAGAAAGGCACGCGATTTCACTGGGTTTCCTGTTTCCGGAATTCCGCACGGACTGACTGGCTGTCGGCGAATGAAATAAACAAAGACCTACAAATCAGACTCCAACACCTCCTCTCTTCACCTGCAAACATGGACACCGGTGCGTATGTGTAAATATTGTCTCTCGCATCTGGTAGGAGCGGGCTGAGGGCCCAGAGCTTCACTAATGTTGATATGAGTGGAGTAAGTTAAGTTAGCATTGTGTAGCTAACTAGCCCGAGCTGTTTCCTACCACAGATGAAAGTGACTAAGCAAAGGTGTGAGGTCGACTTTTAACTTTTGATCGCGTATGCTTGAGTTAAATCACTGGAGTGACGCTGTAAAGGGGTTAAAATGAGTGCTTACGTGGATTTATTGTTAATGGAAAGGGTTCTTATGTGAAAGAGAAGCTAAACACCGGTAATCGAACGTTACATAAACAATGAATGGAGTCAAACTGAAGTCAAGAGAGCTTGATGTCAGTCAGTAATTGCAAGCAGAATCTGACATTGATATATCATTCAATCAAACTTTTGTGTGTCGCGTGAATTAATATGGAAAGTCATGCTTATGAGTATTTCTCAGCATTTATGATTATGCGGTAGGTTAAAGGTGCAGTGTCACACTCACTGTCCATCATGATCTGTAAATTGAGAGCTCTTGTTTTGTGTTTGTGCCCTTTTTTGTCGCCCAGGCCTGAGTAAGGAGAAAGCAGCAAGTTTTATCAAGCGCTTCCGCTCGGAGCCACGATATCTGCTTGCCCAGAATGTCTCGACTTGCATTGATCCATTAGAGGTGTGCCTGCACCGGCAGACGGTCCAGGACACAGTACACGTCTTCCAGCACAGCATTCCCACAGAGGGCAAGCCTGTCACCAACCAGAAAAACTCAGGTACCTACACTGTGAGAAAAATTGAGAAGTAAAGCTGTGCAGGTAATTCTAGGCCCACGTGTGGTGAAAGTTTCAGACATATTTCCAGGTTCCTGTTCAATAATAGTAACTAAAAATGGGTAGTGTACCACTAAATATTTCATGTTGTTATCATGTGTACTGGCTTTGGGACAAGGAAGTAAACTATAGCAGACACACACACACACAATATTACTGTTTTTACAATATTTCTGATCAAATAAAGGCTGACTTTGAGATTTTAGGAACGTGTTTCAAAAACAATTAAATCTCAAGTTTTGAATAGTAGTGTGTCTGTCTTTGCTAGATTCATTATTGCATAAATGTATCATCCTAATATGATGGATCTAAATGGCTTTACATAGTATCCTTTAAATTCCAGTTTAAATGATTTCCTTGTCAGGTTTGACCAGATCTCTTTGACCAGTCTGTTTGTTTTGGGGGTTTTTTCCATCAGGGAGATGTTGGATCTTCTCATGTCTCAATGTCATGCGTCTTCCATTCATGAAGAAGTTTAACATTGAAGAATTTGAATTCAGCCAGTCATATCTTTTTTTCTGGGACAAGGTAAGTTACCACTTCTCCTGTCGTGGTGCTCTTCGCTGTTTACTCTAAGAATCACCTGTATTTATTTGCCCCAGTCTCTCAGGTTGTAATTCTGCTGTGTTGTTTTTGCCATCTATCGTTTGCTCTCATTGTGTTAATGGTAAAAGTGCACTAAATCCTCTTTTTGTGTGAGATGTATTGTGTTCCCTGGATGTTTGTGGACCACTGTGTCCACCTTCTGCCCGTTCACCTTGATGGTACACAACCCCTGGTCATCTGTTTATCTGTTTTTGTCTCAGGTGGAGAGATGCTATTACTTTCTGCATGCCTGTGTGGAGACAGCCCAGCGGAAGGAGTCAGTAGATGGCAGATTGGTTCAGTTCCTGCTATCAAATCCTACCAATGATGGCGGGCAGTGGGATATGCTGGTTAACCTTATTGGTCAGTTTATCTCTGTTGCATTGAACTAAACTCACATGCGTTAAGGGGATGCATGTATTTGTCAATTAAAAAGTGAATTGGCATCTGTTCCCTTCAAACCGAAAATGGTTTAAATGTATGCATTGAAATGAAAACCTTTGTACTTCTTCACATTTGCATTTAAAACCCTATGCGTTTTTCAGAAAAATATGGGGTCATCCCTAAGAAGTGCTTTCCAGAGTCTCACAGCTCCGAGGCCTCCCGTAGAATGAACGATATCCTCAATCATAAGGTGAGTTAGACCCTTGAAAGCACCTCTCAGTCTGCAGCTCTGTGCATCCCCTCAAGCTTTTATGTTGACATTTACCGAACGAGGATTTAGTGGCTTGCGTATGAGCTGGTGGCTCCATCACAGGAGCGCTCTTTGAGTCATCGAATGAGAAGAGGATGAAGTCACTAAGGTCACTTCCCTTGTCTGTTAGATAAATGAGGAAGATGGGAGTTCCAGCCCGCATGACATTTAATGAAGAGCTCAAACTAATATGAGATAATGTAAAAGATTAATCAAAGTAACCAAAAGTTATTTTAGTTATTTTTAATATTGTCATATTATTTATTTATATATACATTTTTTAAATTATCTTTTTTGTTTTTTAAATTTTGTTTTTATTTTAATTTAAGATTATTTGATGTATGGTTATTTTGTTTTGTGCTTTTGACATTTTTTTAATGGCTTTTACAGTCATTTTTAAACTTGTTTTAGGAGCATTTGTAATTTTTCATCTAATATTTATATTTTACTTAAAGTCCAATTATTATCCAAAATAATTTTTCATTATAGTTTGTTTCTGAAAAAATAAAAAGGATACATTTGAACATGGTTAAGGTTAGAGTCATTGCAAAATATGATAACATTAGCATATTCATTATGTGATGCTTGCGTTGCCTTTTAAAGCACTGTTTACTCTGAGGTTATATTACTAATATATTGTGAGAAAGCTGGATGAAGTGGCTTATAATATATCTGAGATGTTATGTAATTAGACACAATATTTAACATTTATCCATATAAAATGATTTTTTTGACTTGAAATTTGCATTTGCTTTCTGTGTCGCAGTTGAGGGAATATTGTCTAAGGCTGAGGAACATGGTGGCCAGTGAGGCTACTAAAGGCGAGCTCTCTGACACTGTAGACACCATGATTGAGGAGGTGAGTTTGTTTTTTGGAGCGAAACAACCCTCGGTTTTATGACAATGGTATAGATAAAAAAAAATGAAAAAGCAAATAATTGACACACCTGTGGTTATGTCCCTATATTCAAGTATGCACATACTTTACATAATATTGTATTGTAATTATAAGTTGAATTCTTAAATAAAAAGATAATAGCTAGGAATAAATAACAAACTACCTCATCTATAATGGTAACAGAATAGTGCTGTTCTTATAGCCCTGTTGAGGGCGCTGTTTGACTGGTTATGAAACCACGAATAGAGGTTGCCAAGGTTATCTTTCACAGGCTTACTCTTGCATATATTTCACACAAGCAGAGAGAACTGTAAAATTGTGGATAAGGGACTGTCAAGCTTACTTTTTATTATTATGGGATTTGCAACTGTTTGTTTCTTATCAGCGGTTGCCAGCTCTGAAATCACCCCTAACATATCAGCTTTAGAAAACATCAAAGCTTTTTTTAGACACATTTCCAGAATTAACAAACAGACGGGCAGTATGATCAGTCCCATAATTCAGTCCATAAAAAGGTAAAGGTAATTTTTCCACAAAGATCAGCATATAATCATATGTATATAATGAAATATACAAAATAATAGTAAAAAAAAAACTATTAATTGCATCCAAAATAAAAGTTTTTCTTTACATAATATATTTGTCTATACAAATGTGTGTATATATAAATACAAACGCATGCATGTATATATTTAATAAAAAATATGGTATGTTTATATATTAATACATTTATATATAATATCAAATATAAGAAAATAAATATATAAATGCATTAATGTGGAAATACGTTCAAAATATATACTGTATGTGTGTGTTTTAATATATGCATAATAAATTACATATAAATATATATTATGTAAAGAAAAACTTATATTTTGGATGCGATTTAATCGGGATTAATTGTTTGACAGCACTAACTTGCTTCTTAAAATACACATTCAGTGGGGTCCAAAAATTAGCAATTTGAAAAAAATTTTTGAATACTATTCTTAATATGTATTCAAATCAAAATTTAAATAGTCTGAGAACTCATCTGTATGTCTGACTAGAAGTGATGCAATGACGTAAGTAATGATATATTGTAAATATCGTAAGTGCTCGATCTGACAAAACATGTACATCAATAATTAAACCCCATTTGAGCGGACCAATAACATTGTCACCCACCCGTGAACCAAAATAAGCACATACAATGCGGGCCCTGGTTTAGTGAATACCTGCGTATGTGTATTTTAACGTCTCTTTTATATGTCTGCATGCATTTCTAAGCGTGTGAGCAGAGGACAGAGAAAGCGTGAGCTAGACAGAGAGAAAGAGCAAGCGCCTGCAGGACTTGATGACAGAATGTTCCACAAACATGATTGTTATCGCCCGATGCCTGTCGTTGAGTGGCAAAGGCAATCTCACTGGCATTATTACTATACCTCCACCATCTGCGGAGGAGCGACGCACAGCGCACACGTCTAAGTTAATATCTCTGCGTTTTCTCTCCCAGGATAAGCATATGCCCGAGTATGATTTGCTTCCATGTTTATCTGGTTGTGATACATATTCTCCTCTGTCCTCTTTCCTGTTTTCGTCGGGATGTTTGTTTGTCCACCTGGTGGAGGTTTGTTTTCTGTAGCACTTCACTGGCAGAGGAGTTGTTGGGACGTGGGTTTGTTTATTTAATAGGGACGCACTGAGATGTTGCTTTTATTCGTGTCAAAATGGTGAGTTACGGTGGATGAGATCTAAAGGAAAGTCGTATTATTTACGTAATTGAGACTGAATTCTAGTCCAGCGCAGACAAAAAAAGTCAAGTCAGAGCTTGCATGAGGTTTAAAATCAGTTTGTGTCTTTTTTTTCCTTTTTTTTAATCTGACGTTTCCATTCATAATCACACAAGTAGATCAAAGGTGGCCTTGTTTAACCGGAGTTACTGATGTGTTGGCACTGCTGGACTGGACAGTGTCTATAAATTATATATACTCATATAATCATATGAATGAATGAGTTAATTTGCAAATATTGATCACTCAATTTTTTGGGGGATTTGGTTAAAGATGACCACAAAATACAAAACTAACACAATAAAACAAGATAGCATAATAAAAAACTTAAATATAGCAAATAAATTCTTCATAATCAGTATATATATATATATATATATGTGTGTGTGTGTGTATGTATGTAAATATGGCACAGGGATATTTGTAGCAATAGGCAAAAATACATTGTATGGGTCAAAATGATTGTTTTTTCTTTTATGCAAAACTCGTTAGAAAATTAATTAAAGATGATGTTCCATGAAGATATTTTATATCGATAAATGTCAAAACGTAATTTTTGATTAGTAAATTTAAAGGCGATTTTTTTTTTTTTTTTTTTTTTTTTTTTTTTTTTTTTTTTTTTTCTTCTTCTTCAGTATTGATTTCGATTCCCTTATTTTGGTTTTTTTTGCACGCCCTCTGATTACAGATTTTTAAATAGTTGTAACTCAGCCAAATATTGTCCTGTCCAAACAAACCATAAATCAAAGGTTAATTATTCAGCTTTCAGATGATGTATAAATGTCAGTTTCGAAAAATGACTGGTTTTGTGGTCCAGGGTCACATATCTTAGCGTGTGTTTGCACATGCTAGAAGAAGTATGTATGCTTGATAAAGGAATGTGCAGTTTTGTTGCTTTTGTGCTTGAGGTCTGTTTCGTCACTTATGTTGTGGTTGTGGATAATTCTCAAAGACGTACTGAATTTCCCTTGTTGTACTTTGTTTGTCTGAAAGTACCAAATGTGTTTCACGTTTACATGAAAGTTAAAATGAATCAATCAAATGTATTTGTCAGCTGTTCACAACCTCTAATGGGTCATCCAATCATGCTCTAAATTATATTTTGGCTTGCGTTGTGTCATTTCTGTCATGTAACGGAAAACAAAAAGGCCAATTATTGACACGCCATCCTTTGTTGAACTTCATTCTGTTTACTTCCTTGCTAAGCTGTTCTTGAGAAGCAGATGCAAACAAACAAGCAAAAATGATAGGATCAGCACTGTGGTCTCGGGACCGGAGTCTGGCAGCCGTATAGAAAAACAATGTTTACGTTGAAGATCTTGTAAACGGTTACATGTACCTACCAACAGGCAGCTGGAAACGTGCCATGTTGCATCTTTATACATCCAGCTATTTGCATGGCTGATTGCTTGCACGTGGATTACTTTGACGCAAGCCAGCCAGCCAGAGTGTTTATTTTCCTTGTAAACAAACACCTTGGCCTATTTGCCATATTCATACCTGGAGCACCTTGTGCTCACACCCAGGAGCAGGTGCTTGTGATCCTAGATAAGCCAGCATCTCAACCCGTTAGAAAGAGACGTTGATGCATGTGGCATTGGATTGGTCTCACCATGAGTGACCTCATATTTTCGTCATGCCAGTCCAGTTCATTTTTTCAGTTTAGTTTTACAATTGAGTTTTTTTGGTTGTCTTTTTTAATTTGTATAGTTTTTAGACTTTTTTGTGTTATTTTTGTTTTTAATAAATTTAGATTTATTTAACCTTAACTTTTAGTTAATTGCTCTTTGTGTATTTTTTAAAATTAGTTTTATTTAGTTCTGTAAAGGTTTTCATTTGCCTTTTTTATTTTGTTCAATTTTAAAATTTTTAGTTTAATTTTCTTTTATGTTTTTATTTTTATGAGTTTTTATTATTTATTTATTTAGTTTTTAGCTGATCTGCTTTGTTTTTTTTATTTTGTTTTGCTTAATTGTGGTTTATTTAGTTATTTATCTGTTTTATTCTTTGTCATTTTATTTTGTTCCACGGCGCATTCATTTATTCATTGTTTATTTATTTATTTATTGTTTGTTTGTTTTTTAAGGTTTTTAATTTTATTGGTTTTGCTAAATATATTTATTTATTTATTTTTATTTATTATTTATTTTTGTTTTTTCTTATCCCAGTTATATTAGGTGGCCTTAACTGCTATGAACCTATTTGTAGTTATATCTGTAGTAATTACATTTTATAACACTGTTGACCCATCTCTTACACTTTAACCCCCTTAAACCTATCCATACCACCACTTTTGTCCCTTATCCGTATCCCACCTTAATATCAGCAGAAGTGTTCTGCATTACGATATGACCACAATAAGTACATTGTACTTATTTTCTGTGTAGTTATGTTTTTTTTTTTTGTTTTTTTTTAAGTAGTTAAGGCCACTTAATATAAAGTGACTGTTTTTCTTTTTCAATGATCTGTTTATAAGTGTGTGACTAGTCCAAAACTACGACAAGGCCACAGGTCTGACCCTTTGGAATAAACTAAAACGTTCTGATGTAACAAGTCACAAACGCTTTTGACAATATACTTAGGACACATGAGGGTTTCCTGCACATTTCACATGAAATGCCTGTTGCTTATTCCATACGTACAAGTTTGATTTTAGTGTAATTTAAACATTGCATCCATACACCTTGCTCTCATTAAGTTGCTCCGACTCACCGCTCCTGCATTATCCAAAGTCAAGGCGTAACGGGACATCCCGAGGATAAATGATTTAGTGCTTTTGTATGAGACATTGTGTTTTTCTTAAGCAAAAGATTTACATTGTGCTGTGGCATGCTCATCTTCCTGGCCGGTGAGCCCGCCGCTCATCCCTAGAGGTGCCTCTTCCTGCTGCCCCGTGGCCACCCAGCCTCAGACAGGTGTTTCAATATTGACTCGCTGACTCCATACTGACGTCAGTGAGCCTCGGCCATTGTTTTGTGCGAGCGGTACTTTTCAACAGGCAAAAAAAAAAAGGAAAACGGGCGCCCATGTTGTTTGGACTGTCTTGTGAGTTTATCTAACCTGCCAAGGAGGAGAGAGGATGTGAGAGCGTGCGACGCAGAGGCTGTTTGTGCGGTTGAAGCATCTGGGTCCAACGCCGGGTCAACAGGGAGGAAAGAGGGCCGGGCGCCGCCGGTATTTACTCTCCCTCTGGGAAGACTGGATAGAGAAAACAAACTTTAGTGCTAAACGGTTTTCTTTCTGGGATAGGGTGAGGGAAAAGGCTGGTTACTTGGAGGAAACCTAGCTCTCTTCTGAAACCTCTCATCTAAAGAGTACAATATATTGACTTATGTCAACATTATGACAAAGCCTTCTGTGGAACACAAATGATGTTTAGCAAATAAAACTGCATGATTAATAGTGACAAATTCCCAGTAGGATGAAAAAGCACCATTTAAAGTAGTCATTATGAGTCGTCCAAAGATGTATGAGGATGCTTTGTGTGGTTAAAAGACCAAAAATGTAAAAAAAAAATTAGTTATGTGAGGGCGATGTCAATTTTGTTTGTGTGCATGCTTTTTGTGTGTGATGATAATATAATTTGTGTATGTATATGTGTGTGTATATATATATATATATATATATATATATATATACATATATACATATATATATATACATATATACATATATACATATATATATATATACACACATATATACATACATATATACATATACATATATACATATATACATATATATATACATATACATATATACATACATATATACATATATATATATACATACATATATACATATATATATATACATATATATACACAAATAAATATTTTATGCTTTGGTTTTCATTTGGTTTGTAGAGGTTTTTGTCATTTGACTTCGCTTCTGTTTAGAGAGAAATGTCAAAATTATATTTTGTAATAAATTCAAATGTTTCCTTATGCTATTTCAAATATGTAAGTTATTAGACTCCTAGTTTTTCAAATAAAAAACTCCTACAGTCTTGTATGGCATTGGTTTTTTCACATCCTATTAGCAGATCTCTTGCCTTTTCTGGAGCTTGACAGTATAAAGCACTGTTCCCTTCTGTTGAAATAAAACAGATTTGATATTGTCGACTGATATTCTGCAAAATCTTCTGTTTTTTTGACTGATTAAGCAAGTTTTCATTAGTCAGTGAACTATTCCTTAAAGAAAAAACCTTGAATAATTTTATTTTATTTTTTTTCTATTGACTTTTCTGTGAAGTCCAGACAAATGAAATCTTATTTAGTGTGAATAAACTCAACTTTAGTTTGTGTGGCGCCTGTCTTTGTTGATGCTTTGTTGATATGCCAAAAGAAAAAAGGCAGGCGCATCTTATCTGTCCAGTTGCCTTCCTGCGTTTGCGATTGACCAAGAAGTGCATATTGTCAAGGTCAAGTTAATCTTGGCTACGAGAAATCCGCGTTCCAATATGTAAAGCTCAGGCTGTGGTCAGGAGAGGGCAGGAAATGCCTGGGATTGGAGTAACAAAGGCTAAGTTCTGAGAACTAAAAACAGTTTGAGTACAGAATAAAGAGTACCGGAGTCAAAGACTGGGCGCCTCACACACTGTGTTTGTGTTCTTAGTGCTCATCTCGGCTACATCCCATCAAAGCCAGAGCTTTCTCTAATGTGGTTTGTTTTCTTTTCCCAGGTCTTATTTAAGATATCACATCCATATGTCATCCATCTTAAGAGTTCAAACCATCTTTGAATTTTTAAATGCTTATTATGAGCCTTAAAACTTTACTACTTTGGGGGCAATGTGATTTCATGTGGCTTTTTCTCTTTTATTTGTTGTCTTCAGGTGTTTCGAGTGGCCAGTGTTTGTCTGGGCAGTCCTCCAGACACCTTCTGTTGGGAATACCGGGACAAGGACAAGACCTTTCACCGTATGGGCCCTTTAACTCCCCTGGAGTTTTACACAAAGCACGTCAAGCCCCTGTATAATCTTCAAGACAAGGTAAGAGCAGCACAGGCCACATCATTTTCAGTCTGTCGCAGTCCTCACTCACAGGTTGTGTCATTTCTATGCAGATCTGCCTCGTTAACGACCCTCGGCCTCAAAACCCCTATGGAAAGCTGTACAGTGTAGAGTTTCTGGGAAACATGGTGGGCGGCCGCAGAACACTTTACAACAACCAGTCCATCGAGCTGCTCAAGAAAGCTGCTGCAGATTCCATCAAGGGTGGAGAGGTAAAATCTGCTGGGTTCCAAAGGGTTGCCCTTATAATCAGACTTGTTTAGGGTCATGTGACCAACCATGAAAATAGTTTTTTTTTTTTTTTTTTTTTTTGCGAATTGATCAAAAGTGCCAGTAAATGCATTTATAATATTACAAGATATTTTTGTTTTAAATACATGCTGTTGATCAAAGAATTATGAACATTTCTAAACGACCATGTGACACTGAAGACTGTTAAAATATTTAAAATAGTTATATTTTACAATATTACTTATTTTATTGAATCAAATAACAGTTTAGGTACAAGAAACTTCTTTCAAAAACATAAAAAAAATTGTACCAACCCCAAACTCTTGAACAGTAGTGTATGTGAATGAACCGATTAAATACCTACAATTAAAGGTGGTGAATATGTTACAAACTGTTTAACATTTTGGTGGCTGTAGTGGAAAGAAGCAATTTTTCCTCATAATTTGCATCTCAAAATTCATCTGCAAAGCACTACCACTGAAATATCTTGCAGCAAAAAAGGGAAAAAATTCGATACACTCGATTTACATAAATAGCCTGCTTGATCATTTTGTCTCCGATCCCGGTTCCCAGATACAGATTATATCAGGATGAAACTTAATGACCCTGTTTACACCAAGTTTACACCACTAAATGATACAATTATGGACTATTCACATATTTGTGTCCCTCTCTGAGGTTTACATGCCTCTGTTGCTGTGATCTTTACTTTGCTTTTTGCAATTTCAGTGTGTTGCATTCTGTCTGGAATTTTAAAGTCCTGTACATGTTGTGTCCTGACAGTTTAACCAGCACCAAAAGAGAGAAAAACATAGGACACTTAAGTTAATGGCGGTTGTGATATATACGTCTGTATTCATTGTTGTCTTTCTGGCACCAGGCAGTGTGGTTCGGCTGTGACGTAGGCAAACATTTCCACAGCAAACTGGGCATCAATGACATGAATGTGTAAGTATCGCCTCTTCTGCCATTTAAAAGTGAGACTTTTCTGTGTGCTTTTGACCGTAAGAATTCTTTCTTTAGGTTTAACCACGACTTGGTGTTCGGCATCTCGGTGAAAAACTTGTCTAAGGCAGAAAGGCTGATCTTTGGAGATTCTTTGATGACCCATGCCATGATCCTGACTGCCGTTACTGACAAGGTATCAGCACGCTCAAAAACATTGTCGAACTTGTTTGAATTGGATAGTTGAGCTAGTTAATATTAAAGACCACTATATCACACAGTTCATGACCCTGAATGCTCATTAACAGCACTCATAGACATTGTGACCTCGAGATTCTTCCTCCCTCTGCAGACACCCGGCCTGTTTAATTACAAGCAGTTTTTGAGATTACTGACCATTTTGCCCTCATAAGGCACCATATGCATGACCAGAGTTCATTATTCTCTTCTCTGGCACCCGGTGGGCACCAAGGGCTTTTTTGCTGGGTTTTTTTTTTTTTTAAGTAAAATATTGGGTTAGATTTAAAGAGCAGCTAGACATTACACTTAATTTAATGGCATTTTTGTTCATTTTATTCAACAATTTTTTCTCTTACGTGTCAGTTTCAGCATGCACAAGTACATCCATGCTGTCACTTAATAAATGGGAATACAAAGTAACTTGCGTTCCTTATTTACGCACTGATTTCTGTGATGCCCTTTCCATTGGTCTACCTGCCAGCTCCATCTCCAGAATACAATATATTCAAAACTCTGTGGCTAGAATACTCACTCATACCAAACGTTCAGTCTGTTATATTTGTCTTCTTGTATGTTTGCTGACCTAATGTTGCTCTACTTGATTACTGTTCTCCTTTAATGTCTGTTTCGTGTTTTGAGTTATGATTCTACATTTCCTCTATCCACTACACTATGAGTGTCATGTGCATGGGATGGACTTTAACTCTCTGTTTCATCACTTCTGTCTCTCATCCGCAGAATGGAAAGGAGGGATGCTACGAGAAGTGGCGTGTAGAGAACTCGTGGGGAGACGACCGTGGGAATAAAGGTGAGGGGGTTACCATCTGTCTGCCGCTTATATACGCATTTTAATTTACAGATATTTAGCTTTTGACATTGAATAATTCAGTTTGCAGAAGGATTACCTCTTGGGGCTCTTTAGTCCGCTCTTCAATGACTTAATTTAACTCTTGTCTGAGAACACCGGGAGTCGGATATTTGATTTAGCACGGGGTCTTTGCTGGGCCTCTCTGGATAGAGAGGTTTAGTGCATGCTGTGTTTGTTATTCGGGCCGGGCACATCTGTAGACTGGCTCACAGCTGGACCTCATGTCCATACGCACCGTATTATTTAAAACAGACGCTACATCGAGGGGCTGTTTAATTAGCATTGGCTGCCTGGAGAAAGAAAGAGTGTGTGTGTACACGCACACACTGCTGTTTTCTTTCCGCTTCCATAGACCAGAATTCCTCAGAAGATTATAAAGGTATTTTGGCCTGCTCGTTTCTCGTTGAAAATGATTCCTTGCAGATTGCTTCATCTGCGCATTTTAAAAAGTTCAAAGTTTGCCTTAAAGGTGAAGCGTGTCATTTTTTCCGTGCTAAAAATACTTTCTCTTTTGTTGGTTTAATGAGATACAAAGGCATCCATCGGTTGACTTCCTCAAAATGTGTAAATGCTGTGGTTCTGTGGTGTTTCTAAGGCAAGCTTTGCTATCTCTGTTGCATGTATACTAAGGTTTAAACGGTGTGGTGTTGGTACATTTTGCATATCTAAATAACAGCACATCTCAAAACAAAAATGTTGAAAGTTTTAAATGTTGTTTTTGTTTTATTTAAAGTGTTGAGTTTTAATATTCAACACGGTAAGCAACTCCAACATCACACCACCTTTAACACACTCATTTGATTAGTAACATCTGCCAATGTTGTAAAAAAAAAAAATGAAAAATGCGGAAACGCGTCTAATAGTAACTGTTATGAATTCAGAATATCACAGCTGTACATCAATCAGAACTTTTTGTGGCTTTCCAGCAACAGTGTTTGACAGCTAGATGAGGAGGGGAATGAGAAAAATGTGTTTTTGAGGTCAAAGGGGTTAAGGGCTCTCAAATTGGTCGTAACAGTTGTTTCCCTTGACGATTAGACAGTAATGTGATACATTCAGGGGGGCCGCATAAATGTTCTGAAGGAATACAGGTCTCAGGCTTGTAAGATTGATGGCCTATTTTTGCATATTGTGGCACGAACAAGAGGTTAAAGAGGGGTAATTGTGGAACTGATTTTGACAGAATATTTATAATGCGGTCAATGGCTCACAGGGGACCCTTGAAGCTGGTAGATTTTATGGCTGTAGAAGTAGAGTGATGAATAGAGAGTTAAATATACTCTTAGATACGCTATGGTCTCCCAGGAATGCACAATCGTTATTACAAACAGTCAAAGACTGCTAGCTACTAGGGATGCAACGGTACAGTGAGCCCATGGTTTTCTGGCCACGGTAACGGTTTCGATACATCAATATTACTGTACAGTACTGTATGCGAGCTCTAACATAGCGGGAGGTCATTTGCCCTTTCTATTTCAAGTTATC